>JARVGV010001740.1:24815878-24834963 GCA_031762435.1 Hypsolebias longignatus | reverse complement strand
GCCGGTAATAAACGTGAAAAATCGTAAACCAAGACGGTCGTATACCAAGGACTACCTGTTTATGTATTTTTTTTAAAAATAATTTTCACGTTATATATTTTATTTTGACAGACTTCCTGCCTCTGACTTATGTTTTTCTTTGACAGAGCTGGGTGCTCGTGGATCCCAGCACCCCGCCCCTCTTGGGCAGGCGTTTGTGACAGAGAGAATGCCCTCAGGTATCATGTACAACGACTCTTGCTCAGTTTTCAAATTCCCTACCATAACTCCATCCACAATGTTATCATGTGACCAGAAGTCTAACCTGAATGACCAATGAGGCACGATCGAGGACCATCCTCCAAGATAGACGTGCATTAATTTCTTCAGATCGTTCCCGTGTCATTATCGTATTTTGCGCTTCACCTGTTTATTTGTTCAGCAATAATGGACAACGCACAGAGAATTACTTATAATGCAGCTTTAAAGTTAAAAGCGATCAATTGGTCGAAGGAGGCAACAGCGCTGCCAGTAAGCTTTGCATCAACATGTCGATAGGCATTGGAGACACAAAGCAGTCAAGTCTGGTGCATGTTTTAATAAAAGTTTAAAATTATTCTTGTGTGACATCTTTCGGTGTATGGTAAATATGTATTTAAATAATGGAATCTCAACTTAAGTCACATCCGAACAGAGCGGAGAACAACAACAACGGAGAACAGCGGAGAACAACAGGAGGGGTTCTTCCCCCTCCTCTTCCATCATGAAAGCTCAGCTACAGAAGTCATCAGATTTATTTTTTAAGCAGTCAGTCAAGACTGGTACATATTTAAATAAATTATTTTTTTTTAATTCTGTGTACGGTAAATATACGTTTAAATACCAATAGCTCATTTAAGCTCAAACAGGGGGCATTAAATGGAGCAGAGGAGACAACAGAAGGGAGGGGCTGTTCCCCCTTCCTCCCTGCTCTTCATATGAGCTCTGCTTAGCAGAAATCACATCAAATTTATTTAAAAAGTACATTTAAAAACAGCAATTGTTACCAAAAATGTTTAACAATAAAAATCAATTATATTAATTTAATGAATATTTACCGTAATTTACCAGTCCTATTTGATTTCTGGTCACATGACCTCGATAAGACTTCTGGGTAATATTTACCAGTATATAATTTTTAAATATGTCCAGTTACGTAGGAACTTGGCACTGTTCTGTCCAATGATTATGCTTGGATAGTTCTTGTGTTCATTTTGAAGGTTGAATGGTAGAGCATGCAGTCTGAAGTGTGATGATGCAAGTCTACAAAATGCCATCTGGTGGATGATTTTTGTACTACAACAAGAAAGCTGCACACTGTCAGAGCTGGATGGGCACAGTTCCTGACAATGAACGGTGGATGCCCGTGGCTAAATAACCAGAGCGTCTTATTTATGTAAAAATTATGATTTTGCTTACTTTCAGTGTGTGCGGCTTAAGAGACAGGTGCGTTCTGTAGCCCGAGAATTACGGTAATCATGTCTTTACCTGACTTTCTTGCCAGCCTCTGAGAGCAGCTTTACTAATTCAGCAATGGGGTACTGGGCCTTTGCAGCACAAAGTCCATAACCTGAAAAAAAAAAAAAAATGACAATAATATATACTATAAAGTCTATGCATTTTGATGCAATCTACAGAGTACAATAAAAAAAAAAATTGGGTTGAGAAAAGAGGGACTCAAGAACCCACACACATCAGCATTCAATAATCTTTTGGCTTAAATTCTAAGTTAAAACAAGATGTGCCCAAAGTCCAAACACATCAAAGACATGAGTTTAATCAGATGCGATGAAATCCTGAAACCTTCCAGCAATGTTCTGGAGGGCCTGCATGTGACAAATTTCAAGCAAGATGAACAAGTGTTCGTCTTCAAAACAACTTTATCTGCTAGTTGGTCTTAAAGCTGGAGAAAGTTCATGAGAATAAAATTCTCTCTGCCAATTTTTAAGAATGTTACAAAACTATTGTGTGAAAAATATCTACACCACCTGCTCAATATAACCATCGTTCATTTCAGTTTATCTCTGCAACTCAAACAATGCTCCCATGTGGCTGAATTCACCAGTTAAGCAACAAAAACTAATATATATACAGTATATATACAGTATATATACAGTATATATATATATATATACAAACTTTTTTTTTTCCGGTGTATAAGTTACTTTTTTTTTTTTTTTTTTTTTTTGCATATTTTGCATGCCCTGCAACTTATAGGCTGACATAACACATTTATGGATGTTTTTCCCATATTTATAAACCAATTTTTACTGAGACATGGCTTTTTTAATTCATTCTGGCGGAAAAAAAAATGAACAGTTTCATTTTCAGTCACTAGATGGGAGCAGAGTAATATGGCAAGCCATTATATCATGTAATACGTAAAAGTGGCTATAATTAATTCAAAAAAGTTCAAGACAAAAACAACTGGACTTTATTTATTATACAATACTTTATACTTTATTATTTTTGTCTTGAACTTTTTTTTTTTTAACCATGTCCTGGATGACTGAGAATCTTCACCAGCTATTAACACATTCGGCTTGCCACAGTACCCCACATTCGTTCTGCTCGCTGCTTGGAGCAACCATCAAACCAGCTTAATTTTGCTGCACCGCCCCGATGAAATGCAGCTAATTTGACCAGTCTGCACACTTCCGGGAGCACCCAGGCAGTGAATACTTTTGACAGACAGCTTATTTAACTATTAAAGTCATTTTATTAAGCAAACGTTAGACTGAGACACACCTTTACTATAATTTGGAACAAACAAAAAATACCTTTTAGGTGTTAATCTTGTTAAATTTGCACAGCAACTCGTCACGTACACGCGTTTACTTCCATGCATCGGCTTTTGAAATACAGCTGATTTGACTGTCAAAGTGCATCACCTTCACTATAATTTCGAGCACATAATTGTTTTTAATTGTTAATCTTTTTAAATTCTTGTTAAAGTCCTCCCATGCACGCTCCTGCAGCTGCCATTTGGCAGGCCATCGATTTTTGGCACAACACCGGCCCACATTTCCAGGTTGTCAGCTGTGACGCGAAACAAATGCAACGCATCAGCGGTGACGCATAATAGTTGCAACGTACACGGCGAAGCGACAATTTATGGATTTTTCCACTGTATTAGACAAATATGGACTGATGCGACTTATAGGGCGGTGCGACGTGTACGGCATAAAATACGGTAAAGGTGCCACCAAGTTCTACGTTTTCCTACTTTTTTCTTTAAGGCTCCGATCGCTTTTAAATTCAATTCAACGCTGGTGTGAGTTGCTGCTTTATTATCCCACACACCAACATGTGTCAAACGGTCCACTGAGGTTTACAAGCCTCGTCACAACAACCAGTCAGAATCTGTCTTTTTATGACACACCAATTTAAAGTGACGTGGCTTCAAACTGAGCTCAAGAAACAGACAATTTTTTAAAGAAAATAACAGCTCTTTCCAAAAACACAGTCTGTTGTCCAACAAAACAAATAAGACTTTCACTTTTGTTTTCTCCCCCTCCGTCTGTCATAATTCTTTGTAACGTGCGCTGCCAACATTCTCACACAAGTTTCCCATGTAAGAAAAACACAGTGCCAGAGCATGCAGACATGGTCCAGACAAAGCCAAGAAAACACTTGTGTTTATCAAGCTGAGGCTTAGCTGTTAACACAGACGTCAGTCAAGCCAAGTGACTGTGATGCCTCCAATAAAATAAAATAAAATAAAAAAAGCTCAAAATGGAAACAAGGGCAGTGACTTAAAGTGTTGGACTATTACACATTATCAAAATAGAGGAATGCGTCAGATGTTTTTTATGTTTTTTCTGTAGTTTTACTCTTATGTAACTGAAGTTTGATTGAAAATATCACATGCTGATGACTTAGTGTGGTGTTTTTGAATTTCTGATGCAATAAGAAAATTCTCCCCAACACTAGTGGATTGAACTGGTGTGATCCCAAAAGTGCAAGAGGCGGTTTAGAGGCTTTACATTTTCACTGGTGTTTCCAAAAAGCCATTCACAAAATCACTTTTGACTTTACTTGTGGCAAAAAAAAAAAAAGAGAAATAACCTACACCAAATGCCTCATTTGATTTTCACTGGACCACATGAACAATTCTTCATTTCTTGTAAATTGCAGCGATATCCTCTAAAGATTTAGTTTTTGTAAACTGGCACTCAGCTCTGTGACTGGAATCACCAATTTGCAGGCTGGATGCTTTCAGTCTGTGTTTACATGCACTCACGTGAGCAAAACAACTCTTTGGGGTCTGCATCACCACTGTCTGAGGCGAGAGCTGAAACCTTCCTGGACCACCCCCAACGATGCGTGTACAGCAGCCGATCCAAGGACAGTTGTAATTGTGGGAGGTTACTGCACGTTGGGTGTCACGTCAAATATTAAACAGCTGGAACAAAGTTCACGCCTCAGTCCAGAAAAAGGAACAAGTCAATATGGAGCATAGTGAGTTGTCAACAAACCCTGCATACCCTCATTTCATCCAATTTCCCCATGACCTTACTCCACTGTAGAACATCTTTATATGAGATTCTGCAGACCACACAGAAACGAGACTAATGTGTTTTTGTGTGCACACGTTTTGCCATGACTTGTCAATTACAGTGACGTAACAAAACAAAAAAAAAGGTTAAATAAACAGAACTTGCACTTTGCTGATGCTTGCAGGGGGAATTACATTAAAATCAGATGGTTTTTCACTCATGTAGTTTGTTTTTCGTTTTACCTGGAGTGATAATTATATTTTGAGCTTCTTTAATCATGTCAACGGTCTGCTCCACGTTGACCTCAGTGTGTGTCCCCGTGATCTCCATGGGCTTTCCTGTACCGGTGGAAGATGTACCGTAACCTCCCAGGATCACGTTAGCCAGGGAACGATTCATGGCCTGAGAAAAATAAAATGTATTCTGTTTTAATTTTTTTATTAATGCAATACTATTTTTTTTTTAAGTGTATAGAAAGATATGTACAGTAAATCAAATTAGGAATTACACATTTTTACTTATAAGGTAAAGAGTCCCTCCTGGTGGACAGGAAAGAAACAACTGTGGTTAACTGCATACGTTTAACTTCAAAAATCCCAATACGGTACTTTACAATAAAGCTGTAAACGAAGAGAGCAAAGCAGCAATATTTTCTCAGTGTTTTCTGCTTACCACACACATAATGTAGGACAAAATGGCTCCAGAAGACCCGATGAGAGCTCCGACGATGGTGAGCAGGTTGTTGTTTAGCAGAAAGCCCTCCGCACACAGAGCCCAGCCTGAGTAACTGTTCAGTACGGTGATGACCACCGGCATGTCGGCACCTCCGATAGCTGCTGTCAAAGTTACACCCTGCAGGAGAGCAGGACGGTGCATCAATAAGTGGTCAACCAAAAGTCTTGTCTAGCTTTAAAAGACATTTTAATTACAATAAACTGATGGTCAGTTCCATGTTTATATTTACCGCAGTTTAGATACATCTGTGAGTATTTCATCCTGTAACTACACAGATGTGTAAGTACCAACAGCTGGTTCGGTGCCCGTGGTGTTACTGTGCGTGACAGACCAGCAAACACGCCTGACATGAAGCCCACAGAGAACCTCAGGGCTGTCAAGAGGAACGTGAGCGGCACCAGACCCAACAAAGCAGATGACCTGAAGGTCACTATTAAAGCAGCCTGGGCTTCCATGACACCTCAGCTGTGCAGCAGGCTGATCATGCCATGCTGCACTGATGCAGGAATTCATGCAAAAGGAGGCCCAGACAAGTAGAGTGCATAGAAATGAACAAACTTTTCAGAAGCCTGACATTTGTGTTTAGAATATAATTTTTATCTTATGTAATATTCTAATTTTTGGAGACACTGAGTTTTCATTATTTGTACACCATAATCAGCAAAATGACAAGAAATAAAGGCTTGGAATATTTCACTCTGTGTGTAATGAATCTTTGTAATATATGATGAAATTGACAAAAAAATTGAACTTTTTTATGATACTCACATTTGGGTCTGTGCTAAATTTGCACTTTATTTTTATGATGCTGGCCAAAATTTACCCTGGTGTTCATTAAAACTACGCCTGTCATGATAACAAATTTTGCTGGGTGATTAACAGTCTCAGAAATTATTATGATAAATGATAATATTGTTTGAAATTTGACAATAATTAGTAATTATTGTCAAATTTAAAAAGAAATGTGGATTAATTTGTTTTGTGTGTAGGGCCTTTTTAGAACCACCGGATAGCAGTATGAGACTGTTTGAACCGAAGGATGGATAGTGAAGGAGCAAGCAGCGTGTCTCTAAGAAAAACAGGAGGGAGGCCCCTTGACGTGACATGGGCTGTCTCTCTTTGGTTCTCAAAATGGCAGACGCTCATTGTGGTTTGAGCTCTTTAACATAGCATTTTTCACATAAAGCTTTTAATTTAAAAAAGTAAATAAATAAATCAGTAAACAAGTTCTCAGCTTCTTTTTGCAGAGAAAATCAACTTTTTACATAAAGGCATGGGATTCAACTGTGAATTCTGGAGCTTCGACAAGACAGAGGTTTTCTCCTTGATGTCGGCCTGTTAGCTTAGCTCGTAGTTTAGCTTCTCATCTTAGCTGCTTTTAACATTCCAAAAAACGTGATTTTGGAATGTTAAAATGGATTTTAAAGAGAAAAGTGAAAGGGAGGGGTCAGTGACGAGCACTGGAGTTGAGCCTTTTGTCATCCAGTGACTTCAGAAGAGAGAGACACAAAAAAACGATAAAGCCGATAAATGAAAATAAGGTTGATAATTTTCATTTATCATGCAATTAATTGATTTATTGTTTATCGCGTCAGGCCTAATTAAAACTATAATTTAAATAGCAGAAATTGGATTTGTAAAATGAATTGGGGAAACTGTCGCAGTGCACAAATATCAAGTCCAAACTATTTGTTTGAGCAGCTGAGAGGCAAAAACTAAATGCATGAAATTTGATATAAAGAACTTGAGTAACTGTTGGATCAATGCTCATACAGAATAGGACAAAAAGAAAAAAAAAATCTGTTTCATGTTCATTTACTTTATAAAGTATAAAAGTCAGCAGAGAAGGTAATAATACCTCTAAAAGAAGAACATTTTTCACAATCAGATTCACATGGTTTCTATATCTTTATCATTTGTACAGATTTTGTTTAACAACAGCCAACTGCAGTTACTAAAGCCGCATCAATATTCAGAAACATCTGTATGGTTAATTAATCTCAGCACAAAAACATCATAGCTGGTTCTTAACGACCACTCAGCAACTCTATTTTTAGGAAGTTGAGCAAGACAACATGCACATGTACTGTAGATGATTCATAATGCTGTACTTGAATTACTAATTAGAGCTGAGCTGCATAAAAAAAAATTTAAAAAAAAGTCTGGTTTCTCCTGAATTTATGTTTTGTTTTTGCTTTGCTAATACTTCTGATTTCCTCAACAACATCTGGAGCAGCGGACATTTATTATTATTATTTTTTTAACTTTTGCAGAAGATGTGTAGTTCCCCTGCCTAGGTCAACTCAAGAGGTCAAATTTAACTGGAGTCACTTTTTTGTCATTTACTTTTACAGATTATTTCATGCCGAGGACTAGTGACAACTTTAGCAATTTCAAAAGATTTTCAAACACCATCATGACTTTACAATGCTGTAGACCTCACTAAAAAGCTCATCAGAAAGAATAACTTGTCAAACCAGCTTGCCTATAACTGCCAGCTCTCTGCTTCACTCAGTCTTTGGGCAGCTATCGTTTCCTGTTACTTGACATTTATTAGGAAAACCTTCTGTTGTTTTTAACCTACTTTGTTTCCAAAATGCTTCCCCCAAATTATTTTAAATCACTTTCCCTTCTGAGAGTTTACTGATGTTTTAATAGCATTTTATATATTTAGGCTGTCAGCACATGAGAACATTTCAATCCACAAGATTTGTGCCCTGATTTTTTACTTTTAAAAAGTGACATATTGAGAGCAACAACAGATCTGAGAAGTGCCCATACCATGACAGCAGAGAGGGCAGACACTGATCCGAGACAGGTCAAGCCTGTGGTGTAGCTTGGATCCAGCATGTAGGGAACCATCCCAGCGACACAAGCCGCCATGAGACTGGCATTGAGAGCATGACGAGCTGGGAGCATCAGGGGGGCACTGTTCAGAAGACCTGCAGAAATATAAAAAGGAAGAAAGTAAGAGGGTGGTAGAAATGTGAATAGTAATAGTTTAGGAATAGAAAAAAGCTCATAATGATCATCTGCAAAAAATAATCTGAAGAGTTTCAGTCAGGGCTTAGAGCTCACCATAGCACTGAATCTGAACTGGTGGAAGTTACTAATGATATTCTCATGGCCTCTGACAATGGACAGGTGTCTACACTGATCCTGTTAGACCTCAGTGCTGCATGTGATACAGTTGATCACATTATTCTATTACAAAGACTTTAAGATATTGGAATTACAGAAATGTCTCTAAATTGGTTTGAATCATATTTATCTGATAGATTCAAATGTGTAAATGTAAATAATGAATCTTCATCATACACCAAAGTTAGCCATGGAGTTCCTCAAGGTTCAGTGCTTTGATCAATACTCTTTACCTTGTACATGCTTCCATTAGGTAATACAGTACTATTAAACAGCATGGAATACATTTTCAGTGTTCTGCTGATGATACTCAGTTATATTTGTCCATGAAACCCAATGAATCCAATCAGCTACTTAGACTACAAGCGTGTCTTAAAGACATAAAAACCTGGATGACTCTAAATTTTCTGTTAGTTTTTGGACCTGAGCATCTTAAGAATTAATTTTTCAGTTACAGTTCTAATGTTAAAAATGTTGGTGTTGTTTTTAATCAGGACATGTCTTTTATCACCCACGTTAAAAACGTTACTACAACTGTCTTCTTCCACCTGCATAATATAACTAAAATTAGAACCATCTAAAAATGATGCAGAAAAACTGTTTCATGAATTGGTCACTTCTAGAATGGACTATTGCAATGGTTTGTTATCTGGGTGTCCACATCTTTAAAACATTTTCAGTTGATCCAAAATGCTGCTGCCAGAGTTTTCACTGGAGTTAGTAGGAGATCATATCTCTCCAGTTTTAGCTTCTTTCCACTTGCCCCCTGTCAAATCCAGAATTTAATTCAAAATCTTACTTCTAACCTACAAAGCTCTCAACAACTTAGCTCCATGTTATATTCAAGATCTTGTTGTTTCATATTTTCCAAACAGAGCACTTCGCTCTCAGACTGCACGTTTACTCGCGGTCCCTGGAGATTCCAAAAACAGAATGGGAGGAAGATCTTTCAGTTATCAGGCTCTTCTCTTGTGGAACCAACTTCCAGTTTCTGTCTATAAGTCTGACACATTGTCCAGTTTTAAGACTGGGCTTAAGACTTTATTTTTTGGATAAATCCTATAAAAGACAAATTGACCTCCTTAAATTATTTGCTAAAATTGAATAGTTTTCATTTGATATTATTTCTATCTTAACATGTGATTCTTGACCTGCCATTGTGTATCTGTTCCTCTTAAACCCAGCCAGTCAAAGCAAATGGCCGCTTGTCCTGAGCCTGGTTCTGATCAAGGTTTCTTCCTCATGAGGGAGTTTTTCCTCCCCACTGTCGCCTTCATGCTTGCGCGAGATGAGAGTTCTGTGATGGAGTTAAACTCAAAGCAGTCTGCTCCTCAGATAAATAATGTTAAATTGTTATTTTTACATATAAATGTTTCTGTTCAGTGCCCTGAGACGACTTCTGTTGTGACTTGGCGCTAAATGAATAAAATGAACTGAATTGAACTGAACTCAAGAACAAAAAGAGGGTTGGGGAATAATCTAATCATTTTAGAAAAGATTAATGGCAAATTATAGTCTCTACAAGTATCCTTGAGTAATTTTGAGTCTTTTTTTTTTCTTGATTATTTACGATCCATTTATTTCTTAAGCTCTTCAAACACTCGTTATGCTTTTCATTCTTAAGCAATTAGAAAATCATAAGTACCTTAGAAAGACGATTCTGATTGTGGTGAATAAATCAGCTCTTGTCTCTCCTTTAGTGACGAGTGTAACATTTTATATTTTCTGAGTTCTGAATCTATAAATAACTCTGTTTGGGTTTTTATCGGCTTTGTAATCTCAGTAATGTTTCTTTTCTGTCTCCAGGTTGCAGAACTTCAGGCAGAGATTGATGGCCTCAGGCTAAAATGTGCAAATCTCTTAAGAGAAACAGAAAAGACTCAAGATGGGAGGGAGACAGAAGTTCAGCAGGTATCGTCTTCAGTGCTTTTATCGATCTAATGATTTATTTTCCGCACAGTGTCTGAACTAATGTGTAACTGGGCAAACGTTGAGCAGTAGAACATGTGTTGGGTTCATCATAAAAGAAATGGAACATGCTTCATTCATCTAGAACATGTTGTGAGTAATTCACTCCATGCTTTGTCTTTCTCCCCCCACACACACTTCACTCCTTGTGCTGCCCTCCTCTGGAGCCCAGGTGAGGCAGGAGCTGCAGCGGCGTGTAGACGAACTTCAGGCTTACCCTGAGTTACTGAGTGCAGCCGAGCAGAAACTCCTGGAGTCCCAGGAAAGCCTCCGGTGCTTGGAGAGGACGTGCTCAGAAAAGTCAGAGTCTGTTCAGCAGCTGCAGCTGAAGGTGTGCAACAGCAGCTGTGTTGTAGTCAGAGGATGAAAAATGCAAAAGTCAGTTTCTCCCATCTGACCAGCAGGTGGCAGCACAGCCTCTGAGCCTGCTGATGCATTTTGCCTTCTGATCTTAGAAAACTGATTGCAGTGTGTGTGTGTGTGTGTGTGTGTGTTCAGTGTGAGTCCCTGTCACCGATTTCCCACAAAATTGTGTTTCTTTCAAGTAATTTTCACCTAATCTCTTCCCACACTGTGTTTCACTGTTTGCATGCACCAACTTTTGATTTAGAGGTTTTTTACATTTTGTCACTTCAGACCGAGAGCCAAACCAAACACCTGAGATCATCTGCGGAGATGAAGGAGTCCATCCAGGAAGCTAACTTAAAGCTACGCGCAAACGTGAAGTCGCTTCAAAAGTACGACGGCAGTTTTCGTAAGCGTCTTCCTCCCACAGGCGTGAGCAGACTCCGTTTAATGCGTTTTGTTTCATCCGACCACATTCGCAGGAAGATGGACGAGCTGCAGCAGGAGAACCTGGAGCTCGTACGGAAGCTCGCAGCTCAGGAGGAAGCTCTGAGCTACAGCAATCGACAGCTGGATCAGCGCTCAGCAGAGTGTCAGGCCCTAAACCGGCAGCTGGAGGCAGCTTTATCAGACGTCAGAGAACAGGTGCGCCTCAGGACCAGGTCACCGACGACGCATCTGAGATTTAAAAGAGGCATCTACCGTACACGTCGCGCCACCTTATAAGTTGCGTCAGTCCAAATATGTCTGATAAAGTGGTAAAATGCATAAATACGGCGCTTCTCCGTATAAGTCGCATCTATTATGCGTCATCGCTGACAACCCGAAAATGTGTTGTGCCAAAAATCAATTGGCTGCCAAATGGCGGCACAGGAGGACTTTAACAAGAATTTATCAGGACTAACACTTAAAAACAATTATTTGTTTGCTCGACCTTATAGCAAATCTTAATAAATGCACTTCAATGGTCAAATCAGCTGCGTTTCTCCAGGGTGGCGCAGCAAAATAAATCTAATTTCACGGTTGCTACAAGCAAGCTGGAGGAAGGTGGTTATATGGCAAGCCGATTATGTATTTAATAGCCACTTTTACCTATTACATGACAAAACAGCATACTACACTACTCTGGTGACATCTAGCGGCTGAAAATGGTATTGTTCAATATTTCCAGTCAGAATGAATGAAAACAGTCATATCTCAGCCAAAAATTGGTTTTAAATATAGGAAAAAAATCCATAAATACGTCGCTTCAGTGTATAAGTCGCAGGTCATGCAAATTATGCTAAAAACTGTGACTTTTAGGGTGAAAAATACGATAATAGGAGAAGTTCCTCCAACCGCACACAGGAAGCGTTCGGTTTAATCCAGTCAACACTTTAATACTTGACCTGTCAAAACAGGAAGAAGGTTTGTCACACACTGTCTGTTGTTTTATATCATCACGTGTTCAGGTCAGAAAAGTTCAATTTCAGGCCGCTACCAGAGAAGAAACCTTGCAGACAAAAGTCTTGGAGCTTGAAGCTGAGAAGAGCAGAAGAGAAAATGAGCTGAGGCTTCTTCACCAGAGCAAGTTAACTGTAAGTAGAGCTTCGTTTAAATCCATAAAATGTATAAGAGTTTAGTTAGGTTAGGTTATTTATTTCCAGGAAACAAATGATCCAATGTGATGTTTTTGACTCGGTGTCAGAAGAAATCGTCTGTTTGCCTGTGTTTCAATCTGCAGGCAGAGAAAAAGTTCCAGGTGCGTCTGAAGGACCTGCAGCTCAGCCTGGACCAATCAGAGAGCCACAAACGAAGCATTCAGAACTACGTCGATTTCCTTAAAAACTCTTACAAAACAATGTTTGATGAAGGGCTGCAGGTCTCGACCTTTGTACCATCGTATGTCCTAAAATGACGACGGCTTGCTTTCATCAACACGTCTACATTTACCCTGTGATACTTCTAAGACTTACTTCAAATAAGTGTGGAAAGATATTTGTGTTCAGGAAAACAGAAATCTATCATCTCTCTTTTTTTTTTCTTTTTTTTTTTTTACGTGTTTGAACAGTAACTTTTACGTCCTGATGGAGTTTCCATGTTTTGTGAACAGGGCTCGACAGCTGTTTTAACTCAGGTCTGACAAGGTGCTTTATGAAATATTTAAACGCGTGCTAACGTCTTTGTGCTACATTTATCTGTGTGACAGCTGCACCAGCTTCAACTCTGATGTCACCTGGTGCAAACATATTTCTCCTTTTTCAGTGTGACTTAAGACGTGTTAGACTAGGAGGAAGTGAAATGCTGAATCTTTGCATTGTTACCTCATCTGTAAAGCACGGCGGTGATAGTGTCATGATTTGGGGCTGGTTTGCTGCATCTATGATATGACAGGTTACATTTATAAGTGCACTAGCTTATTCTAAAGAAGAGTCAGGATCTGTCTGTGTGCTAAAGCTCAATAGGTCAGACGCTCAAGAAAACAGATTAAAATCAATAAAAATACAAACAAGTGTTTAAAAGAATGATTTGGGAATATCACTTCATTTAATCCCCACCCCCACAAATAAGAAATATGATAGGACATGATGGATGTGCGAGAATCTCAGATGTGAAGTTCAATAATGGCGACCAAAAAAAAAAAGAGGCTTGCACCTTAAACAGGAAGTTGACATTTATCGTTGAACTTTTTCAATAACGTGTAAATCCACAATATTTTGATCAGTTTGATTTCACTGAGCTCTTTTTGTTTACCGTATTTTTCAGACTATAAGGCTCACTTAAAATCCTTTTAATTTTTTCATATATTGACAATGAGCCTTATAATCCGGTGTGCCTTATGTATGAAAAATACGGTACCTTCAGGTAAAATTGATGTAAAAACCAAAAGTTTCTAAAAGTTCACAACCCCTTAAACAATTTGGTTTAGTTGAATGAATCTAATCATCATAAATCAAGAAAAATCTGCTCTTCCAGAGTTTTAACACTCATTTTAATTGTCCTTTTATCGCTGATAACAAATCTGTTTTTGCTGTGGTGGTATGATGAATGTGTGTTTGTTGTGTTTAATGTGCCGATTCTCAGCTGGAATTGAATGAATCAGGTTACAAATAAATAATAAACAAAATAAATAATTGTTCTTTGGTTTGTATCACAATTCAAAACTGTAATATGTTTATGGCTCACATAAGAAAACCGTAGATCAGGTATGTGTTTACTGCAGCTGGAAGGTTTAAAACCACGCTCCATCTTCACCACCTTCCTCCTGAGAATCTGCACTGAAAGCAGACATGTAACATGTACAACAAAATCATCATTTATGCAGTACTAAAAGACCCCCCCCCCCCCCTCAATAAAAGCATTAGAGTGAGTAATAAAAGCAATGAAAGATGCACAAGTTAAATAATTAAAAATCTGAACATTATAGAAATAAAAACACCTGCAAGCACAAGTCCATCCAGTACCTCTCAGGATGTGGGTGTTAGAAATTGTCTCAGCGTTTGACTTTCAAAAAGAAGACGATAGTCTCCTGAAACGTTTGAACCTGAGAAATCGGGTTTTATAATTTAACTGATGGGAAAAAAGTGGCTTCAACTCAGTTAAATTTACAGATGTTGATCCGAACATTGTTGTGACAGCAGCTGCAAGATCCAGATAAGGAGTAAACAAATTATACAAGACTCGGGTTTAAATTTTGCCATTAACTTTGTCTGTTAGCAAAATATCTCACGAACAACTGAAGATCTTGATGAAATTGTCAGAAAATAATCACTGGACCTTTACAACAAATTATATTTTGGAGCCTATACACCCAGTTTAGGATAGGACAAATGACACAAAACTGACAATATACTGTAATCAGTTTTATTAATCTTGTGCTAAACTTTGGCGTGGTAATAGTTGCGAGGCATTCACTTCATTTCATCTGAGCGTATTTTGTGCTAATATAAAACGAATATAGTAACTTGAGTATATATTCCTGTTATGAAATACTGTACTGTATTATTTAAAATTAAATGATTCAGTTTTAAACTTGAGCCAATGGCGCCCTCTTGTGGGCACAATTGGAACTGCGCTTCACCTGCCTTTAAAAAAAAAACTTTGTACAAGCGAAAGCGAAAAAAGTCGCTACTTTTCGATAATTAAAAACAATAACCGTTTTATTCCCTCCATTTTATCAAGGAATATAAAGAAAACGTGAGCTAAAAGTGTAAAAGCGACGACTCCGCGGAGCACTTCTGCGTTTTGACGTAGTTTAACCTCGACACGACAATCAGGAAGTCTGGGGCTTTTTAATATACAGTAGTTTCCTGTGATTGACTCAAAAGTGTCGGTGGAAAGAGGATTCTCCGACTTTGAACGACGAAATATGACGTGGCACCGCCTTTAACGCTCACGGGGCTTTTGTTTGTGTAGTTTATTTATCTGTTGCTCGTTTATAACTTGTTAAAATCGTCATTTTCCACCCGGAACACCTGGATTTCTTTAGAGAGGGATGGATTCTCCACAGCTCACTGAAGATGAAATGGCAGAGATTAAAAAAGACGTGAGTAAACTCGTTCAGATTTCAGCAGAGACCAGGATAAATCATGTTTTTGGACGAGTTGAGGACAGCTTTACAACATGATTGTAAATTAATCTGAGGCCTAATATAAAATGAGGAAATATGCTACCACACCCTCATCATAAGCCTACAAAGATCTTAGGTTTGAACTAAAGCACTTACAGATAGAGGCTCATTTAACCTTTGTTTTTTTGTGTGTTTAAGAAATTGGTGTTTGGTTGAGTCTTTAAAGTATTTGTTTATTTCCCCTTAAAATGTGTCAAATTTGAAAGGAAAATTCATTTGTGGTTTGAGCAGCACTTTTTTGTGGGGGATCAGCTGATTGAAGTAAAACAAAAAGATTCTGGCAATATACCACTTGATTAATTTAACAAACGAGGCCTCAGTAGCATGTGGAAGAACCATACACAGCCAGAACAGTCTAGAGCTGTCATTTCTAACCCGCACCCAGAGCCTGGCCCAACCTGGATTAGGACCGAGCCATAATAATGTGCTTAAATTTTTAAAACCCGCTTGAAAACTCATCTCTACTCATTGGCCTTCAGTCCAGCTAAGACTTGATTTTAATTCATTTTATTGGTATTGATTTTATCTGTTTAACTTGTCATTTTATTGTGTTTTAAATTGAGTTTTTAGTTCACTGTGTGCTTAGCTGTGTTTTTCTGCTTTCTCTTATCTTGTTTGTTATCTTGTTTCAGCTATGGCTGTGTTAAAGCGCTTTATAAATAAAGCTGCTGCTGCTGCTGCTGCTGCTGCTGCTGCTGCTGCTGCTGATGATGTTGATGATAATGTGAGGGCTGGGCCAGTGTCTTGCGTTTGATTGCGTTAGTGGACGCGCACAGCTGACGATCAAATTATATGGCAACATGTCTTGCCATACCATCAGCACGGCCATTTGACCTCGAGCTGATCAGTCTTGAAAGAGGTTAAAAATAAATTTAAAAAAAACAAGCGTAGTTAAGCTTCAGATGGGACTGCCAGGCCGCGATCCATCAAAACCCAAATGGACGTTCATTCAACCGCTGCACTCAGCGGACGCGCGCGGCCGACAACCCAAACAGATGAGATCCCAAAATATCCGACATGTCAAAGCAGGGTCCGTGTCTGAATAATGCAGAATGCAGGCAGAAGCAGGGATTTAATGAGCTTTGACAGCCATGAAAGGACAAACACCCCCTCAGTGACGATCTTCTGCCACCTTTACTCAGCTGCACGCGTCCGCCGACCGTTAATAACTATATAAGCAGTCAAAGCTTGATTAAAAATAATGGTTTGGTGGGGTCGGACCTATAATTACTGTTAATTCTTTGGGTCGGGTGGAGTTCAGAAATGATGGCTACAGGTTTGGGTCAGGTCTGATTTTTTTATTTTTTATTTTTTTGGGCCCGAATGCAACTCTACAACCGTCTGGCACTTCCTCTTTATGCTGCTGGTCCCAGTGCTGTGGGACGTCTCGTTCTTCCACTAGAGTTTGTCACAGTATGGTTGTGTTTAGGCCTGTCGCAATAAACAATAAATCAATTAATCATTTAATCGCTTGATAGATGAAAATGATCAACCTCGTTTTCATTTATCAGCTTTATTGTTTCTTCGTGCCTCTTTTTTTCTACTGAAGACACTGGATGACAAAAAGCTCAACTCTGGTGCTCTTCACTGACCCCTCCTTTTCTTTTTTCTCTTTAAAATCCATTTTAACAGTCCAAAATTACATTTTTGGATCATTCAAAGCAGCTAAGCTGAGACGAGCTAAGCTAACAGGCCGACCTCGGGAAAGCTCTCAAATTCACAATTGAAACCTGTGCCTTCGTGTAAAAAGTTGTTTTTCTCTGCAAAAAGAATTACTAATTATTGTCAAATTTCAAACAATATTATCGTTTATCGCAATAATTTCTGAGACGATTAATCGCCCAGCAAATTGTTTTTTTATCATGACAGGCCCTCAGGAACAAATGTAGCACCCTTTAAGTGTCCAGGTCTCTTTTGTAAATGAGTCCTCGTGGCTCAGTGGGACTAACCTGTTTAAATAAAGGTTGAATGAATGAAAAGGGGAAACACTCACCTTTGCCCTACTTTTTCCTCCAGGTGCTGACCAGGCTGCGGCACTACCTCTGCGACAAGATCAGAGCCGATCGGCACCTGGACTACCTGCGCTCCCAAAGGATCCTGACGCGAGACGACGCGGAGGAGATCAGCTGCAGGACCACACAGAGCAAGAGGACCGCGACGATGCTGGACATCCTGGCCGAGAACCCCCGCGGTCTGGACGCCTTGATCGACTCCATCCGAGAGATGCGCTCGCAGAACTTCATCATCGCCAAGATCACGGACGAGGTGCAGAAGGCTAAAAACGAGAAGATCGAGTCGCTCAGAGGTGGGCGTTGATGCGGCGGGTGAGCTCTTCTTTGTGTTTTAATCTTTTGTCTTAATTTCCTACGTTTCTTCGTCCCTCAGCCTCGGGGAGCTCCTCGTTCAGCAGCTCCTTCAGCTCCCCGACCACAACCAGCGACCTCCCCCCCAGCATGTTTTCAAACAACTCCACGCTGCTCTTCCACCCAGACGGAGAACGAAGCCCCTCCACCTCCGACGTCGTGGGCTTGCTCAACGTGCCGTCGCTACAGAAATACGACCAACCGCCGTCTGCGGTCGGCGCCAGCGTCGGGGTCGCCTCCTCCAGCCTCCCGAAGCCGGGAGACCCAGGAGCTCCCCCGCTGCCGGACGAGATCCTGTTGGAATCTCCCTCCAACATGGACGCCACGACGCCGGGGTGCAGCAGCGGCGGAGGGGACTCAAACTTCCACCCGCTGAGGTCGCGTTCGCTCACTCCGACGTCGCACAGGAGCATCTTCTGAGTCCATTTACAGGAACGCACGGACACGCCCGCCATTAAACACTCACATCGCCGATTCAGCAGAAATACTACATGGGACCACCGTAGCAGTCCACGTCACGGCAATAAAAGGAGGCTGATTTTCCACTGTGATCGTCGTCGATACTGGTACCAGTTCGTTACGCCGCCTTTGTTTTCCACTAGAGCTGTTTGTTAAAATGCATGTTTACCTTTTGAAATACTTCAACATAAGCAACGTATGGAGTTTACACCATCGATTCAGAGGCTTTTCTGTTTTTTTAAGAATAGTTGGAAGTTTGCTAATATTTTAACAAGTTGGAATAACGACATAAATACACGAGTTGATCTAGTATAAAAGGAGTTTTCAACTAACGTCAGTGCGTTATAATAAACAGCATTGTCTCTTTTTCCCTTGTTTCTATGTGTTAAATCATACAAACTTCATGTGAAATACAAACCGTGTTCTGCTTTTTGTTTTTTTGTTTTTTATTCACTTGTATACGTTTTGTGCTGCGTAGTAAAAGTTTTTATCTTCACGTGTTTTTCTTTCGTTTGTTCCTTCACGTTTGTGGCGACAACTTTGTCGTCACGCAACGAGAGCGAAACCAGTTTCGCGCAAAACATAAAAATACGTCAAAACAGAACAGCCTTTTCTTTTTTAACGTGTGTTTTAAAATGTGTTTTGTTTTCATCTTTTCACATTAGTTTTTTTTTTTTTTTTTTTGCTTGCATTATTTTTTTCTAGATTAGTGTTTATGAAATGTATTTTATAAACAATATAGGGGCCAAGATGGTGTAGAGGCAGGGCAGCCGGCTTGGGACCCAAAAGTCCCAGGTTCAATCCCAGTTCACTGCATACCCTGTGGTGTCTCTGGGCAGCACACCTCATCCCCAAATTGCCCCCAGGCGCCTTCAATAGCTGCCCACTGCACCACCTGGTGGTGGATGGGTTAAATGCAGAGACTAATTTCATCATTGTATGGAAACA
>JARVGV010001740.1:24787239-24797784 GCA_031762435.1 Hypsolebias longignatus | reverse complement strand
CGTCACTGGGGGGCGACAGCCGTAAACGTGAAACGCCGTAAACTGGTGACGCCGTAAACCGGGGGTAACCTGTATATTTTTATTTTTTTACTTCAGGTGGAGTCGGACGGAGATGAGAAGACGGGGGACTCTAGCAGGGAAACTCTGGATCAGTCTTCTTGTGAGCATGCAAGGGAGCAGCTCATCAATAGCATCCGTCAGGAGTGGAGGAAACTAAAGAACCATGTGGAGAAATTAGATAACCAAGGTTCACGCTGATGCTGATGCTGATGCTCAGTCTCACTGCAAACAGATTCACTTAAATATATTTTAAACTTTATTTTGGCCAAACAAAAACAAGGACCTCTGTTTTTTGTTTGCTCAGCCTCTCAAGCTCAGAATCAGATGGAGTGCAGCAAAGGGATGATACCTTTAGAAACTCATGAAGATGAGATGGAGAGGATGAGGAGTGAAGTCCAGCAGTGCAAAGACTTCATTCATGCACAGCAGCAACTCCTCCAGGTCAGAATCTGCTGCTTTTTATAAAATGATTCAAGTTAAAATATACTTTGCTAAGTCTCGTCCCAACATCTTAATGAATGGAGATAAAGAGATGAAAGAAACTTCATTAGAAATGACTGCAAGTTATTTAAAAATGAATTATTTACTGTTGAAGGGTAATTACCAATAGTATTTTTTTTTTGCCCCAGCAACAATACAACACATCATTTGATGAAGAGACAGCAGCTTTTCTTTATGACTGCTACACACTAGAGGAGAAGGAGCGTCTCAAAGAGGAGTGGAGGCTCTTTGAGGAGCAGAAGAGAAACTTTGAGAAAGAGAGGAAGAACTTCACAGAAGCTGCTATTCGTCTGGGCCGAGAGGTATTTTCTTCTTCTGATGCGATGCTGTAGATTAATTCAACGTGCGTGCAATCAGTGAGTGCTGTAAGTTTTTTTCTTGGCATTTTGTATTCCACAGAAAAGGGCGTTTGAGGAAGACCGTGCCGCTTGGCTCAAGAATCATTTTTTAAACATGACTCCCTTTGCAGATCGCAGGAGGTGGTCCTCATCAGATGGTCAAAGTGCCTTATTAATGAGTAAGTGTGTGGAGGGTTTGATAATGGACATATATTTTTGGAAAAGTTTTACTTTTATTTATTTATTTTTATTTATTTTTTGTTCCAAGTTCACATTTTAGCAAATGTTATTAAATTGTCTGGTTCTTAGAGGCCAAAAAACTGTATAAATCTCAAACATATGCCTAAAATTTACACCGTGACCTTATTAAGCTTAACCAAACTACGGGTACTGTAAACCAAGCCCATTTGCTAAAGCAGAGTGTAAAAAAAAAATCTATTAAAGTCCTGTATCGTTGAGCCACAATAAGTAGCAACAACTTAATATTAAAAAAATGTATTTTTCTGTCACTTTTGGTACAGTTATTTAAAATTTTTTTTTTTTTTAGTTTTCTGAGATGTTGTTTTATGTATAATTTAAACATTCGGCCACATCATTTCAACCATCATCATTAAAAAAATAAACGACAGCCAATTGCTATGATTCAGATATTGAGTTTCTGATTGTTGGTATGTGCGAGCAGGTTTGTAAATGGGCAACTGTAACTGGGTGATTAGAGCAGTCGTCCTTCAGTGGGAGAGTTGGGGGTTCGATTCCACCAGCAGTCACGTGCCAAAGTGTCCCTGGGCACTGAACCCCTCATTGCCTCTGATGTTTGTCCCATCGGTGTATGAATGTGATGTAAAGCTCTGATTGGTCTTGATAGATCTAGTAGAGTGCTGTGATATGGGTAAATGAAGGCACAGATTGTAGTGTAAAGAGAAAGTCTTTAATAAGTACATTTACTATTTAAATGCATCAGTTTGGGCAATTTCTTTGTCTTTCAGTGTTTGACATGATGCCAAAGAGAAAACAATTAATTTGTGATCTAGAAAAAGCAAATGTTCCTTGATCATCTGAGAAGGCATTTAAGTCCTATCAAGTTTAGTTTGTTTGGAAGGTTTACAGGTGGGGACAAATCCCATCAAAGGCCCATCAAACAATATTCTGTATTTGCAAGACAGAATTTGAAGAAACCTTGAAGACTTTGAACAGAATCAGCCATTATGCACAGCAAAGCCACCTCTGAACTGAATGTGAAGCAGTGTGGTGGAGTATTGATGGTTTTAGGCTCATTTTTCAAAGTTCAATGTGAATTTATTGTCATTTGCATCATGTGGAGCAAAACTTTGTACTCAACGTCCCAGTTACACCCAAAAATAGCAAAAATATAAAGTTTAAAAAAGAAACGGTATAGTAGCTACAGGATTAAGCTGACTATAAACTCTATGTAACAAGATATTAGTCTATTTATTTTGATTCCACAGGTTGTCTTGTTGAGACACAAAAAGTTTCTTAATGATGTGTATGGTCTTATATTGGTAGTCGTATATACAAAGTACTTACCCAGGACAGAACGGCAAACCAATATTAAGGAGAGAAAAAGAAAATGTCAGTCAATAGTATGTCATGTTTTATCTTGCTAGAAGGAAAATTATTAATTTGGTGCATTAGAAAATAACTTAATCACCTTTTTTTTTTTTAAACTACATTATGTCTTGTTTTATTTTTTTTTATTTTATTTTTTTTCAGAAAGTGAACCAGAGATCAGGATGTCTTCACTGAAAGCTCAGAAGGCGAAGTCGTCAACCTACACTACATTTTCTACTCCTAAAACTTCACAAAGCACTGCTGGGCCGTCTACTACTGAACTTTACCGGACGCTCCACCTCATACCAGAAAGCAGGTACTGCTCTATTTCATTTCAGTTTCACAATGATGTTTATTGTGTTTAATGTCTTAATAGGGACCTCACAAACCAGCATTTAAAAAAATCTAAACTTTTGAGAAAAAAAGGTTCTGTCAGAACTTACTTGTTAATCTCATCTATCTTTCCCTTTTTAGTTCCTCAAGACACTCGAGTCGAGGAAGCTGGCCTGAGTCCAGTCCGACTGAAGATGGAGAAGCTCTAATGAAGTCTAAACGACTTCTCTGTGATGACTCGAATATTTTCACATTTGAAGACGACAGCCTCTCTTAATGGAGCAGCAGTGCCTGATTTTGCTGGATTTTTAACACTTTCTTTTTGTTTGTTTTTGCAGTGGATTTTAGCATAGATACATGGAACTTTCAACAACTATGACCTCCCCCCCACACACAATTGCACAAATCTCTGAAGTTATTCCAACAAGAAAGCACTTTAATGTCTGTTCATCTCTTCCTCTCATTGATCAATACTGACAGATTAGATTGTGGTTGAAATCACTTTTTAAAGTTTTACTTTGACTTGTTATTTAAATGTATATCGTATGTTTTCATTAAAGTGTATACTGATTAGCTCAAATGACATTTGTACAAAATAAAATACAGTACAGTATACCCTGATGCATGCTCAATAATCAACAGTACAGTATGTTTTTAAGTTTTTCTCTCTGAATCTAGCGCCCCCTGGTGTCTGACAATAGTTACTGCAGGACAACCCGGATGTTCATGTTTTTTGTTTCAGCAGAGTAGGAGACACCCACACGGCTCTGATTGAGTTTAGAAATATAAACGCGTTCAAAATGTCCAGTTCCTCAAACCTGGTGGCCATGGAAAAGGTGGTACGACAGCTCCGTTTAGAGGCGAGCATAAACAGAGTTAAGGTGAGTTTTCCTCTTTTTTTTTTTTTATTTTATTAATCGGAGTTAAAACCGTTACCAGCTAGCAAGGCTAGCTAGGGACAAGCTATCATGGTGATGTAATCAGGCGTGTTCAAATTTATTTAGGTAATATTTTATAGAATAATTATTTAATTTCTTAAATGAAGAATGTGATACGTTAGGCTGGTTGTTATGAGCATCTCAAAATATTTGATTTGTAAAATTGGGACTAGTTCCAAATCCACCCACCCTGTTTTGACTTGGCGTGTGTTTGCCATAGTAGACTGCAAAAAAATATCCATCATATAGCATTAAACACAATTTACAGTCTCTAAATCATATGTTTCAAGCTAAATATTAATGTGAATGTACAGTGCTCTACATTGTACCAAATATTACTAAATTCAATTAGTCAAATTCTTTAATACCTCCTGCTTTTTTCATCCCATAGAATATGTATACTGTATTAGTGGTAATAACGAACTAAAAGGTAAACACTTTAATTTACCTAGTAGTGCTAATGAACAGGGTAAAAGCCTACATGACTCACTATATTGTATTTAGAAAAGAAAAAAAGCTTTATAAAGAAAATCTAAAAAAGTTAAGTCTGGGTCCTCCGGACAGTAAAAAAAAAAATTGTAGAAACGTTTCTTTTCCTCTGAAAGATTTTATTTATTTATTTATTTTTGAATGTCTGGAGGACCAGACTTTTTAAAAATTTCTACCAGGATTTTTGAGCATGTATCAGGGTATTTTATTAAGAAAATCTCTGCAGAAAGTAGTGTATGCTGCACAGAAGACTGTTCGAGACAGCCTCCCTACCATGACGGACACCTCCAGATGCAGGAACAGGGTCACCTACATTATGAAGGACCCCACTCACCCAATGCACACACTTTTTGCTCCACTCCCTTCAGGAAGGAGGTTATAGTTCAAGACGTCTTAAAACTACAAAGATAAAGCAGACAAACGTCATTTACTGTGAAGATGCTGTATAGATGCTTGTTGCTGGATGATTTCTTCTGAAAGCAGCTGAAAAAGCTGAATATGAGCTCACATTTGCTGAAAACAGGAAAATAAAAGCAGAAAGCAGCAGGAAAACAGCTGAAATGTATAAAAGTGAAAAAAAGCTGAATATAACACAATAAGTCTAATAGGCAGAGAGTCTGAATGCAAAATATGAAATTAGCAAAAAAGTAAAATGAGCAGACAAAAGCTGAAGCAAAAGGTAGCTGAAAAAGCTGAACTGGGCAGAAAGAAGCTAAAAAAAAACTTAACAGCTGAAACGAGCAGTCAAAGCTAGATTCAGGAACAGCTTCTACCCTGAGACTGTAAGACTCCTAAATCCCTAACCAGGATAATCACTGTAATACCACTTTAATTGGCAATATGTGAGTTTGCTGCTGATTTCTTGCCTTTAGGCTGTTGTATTCATACCCCTCTGCTCATTACAGACTCGTGTTCAGGCTGCTGCTTAATATACCATATTATTTTAGATTATTAGTGTTTATCTTAGGTCCTTATATACAGTTTCTTTTTATACCGGTACTCATGTTTTTGCTATTTTTGGGTGTAAGTGGGACCTTTTAATACACAATTTTGTTCCACTTCCTGTATCTCATGTGACACGAATGACAAAGAACCTTGATATTTTATAGTTTAAAGTGATATCAAAATAAAATTAAAAAAAACTTGAGTTTTGATATATTTTGAAAATTACATTTTATTTATCCTGTTGTGGGTCAGACCCTCCGTTTCTTCCATCCCTCCCTGTAATTTGAAGCAAGCCTACAAATCAACAATTTTTATTTATCTCATTGCTTTATCCATTCATCCATTATCTTTACCCTCTTCTTCCTTTTCGGGTCAGTGGTGCCAATGTCCAGCAGTCGCTGTGTGAGAAGCGATGCGGGGGACACCCTGGACAGGTCGCAAGTCCATCACAGAGCCACATAGAGATAAACAACCATTCACTTTCTCACTCACACCTAGGGACAGTTTAGAGTTAACAATCAGCCGAACAGTGTTGCTGTTCGGTGTATTGTATTTGTACTGCTAGTGCTTAGCGTATCTTTAGTTAACGTTTTTCTTAGTTCATATCTTAGATCTTATTACTGTTTTTCTTTTACAATTTATACTTTGTTTGATGTAACTGGGACCCTGTGTACACAATTTCGTTCCACCACATGTACTTCATGTGCAGCATATGACAAATAAAGAAACTCTGACATAAAACCCACACATGCACAGAGAGAACACGCAAACTTCACCCAGAAGGCCCCCAACCAGGATTTGAACCAGGGTGACCTGCTTGCTGAGCGGCGACAGCTCTCCCAACTGCGCCACTGTCTTATAGTTTTAGTTTCATGTAACTGAAAGTGACCACATAAGGGTTTCCTCCAGTTCCAGTTGACTGGTAGTCTTCCTGATGCATCAGTTCCACCCAGAAAATAGTCTACTGTATAGCTTTTATAAACTCAAGACAGAAAATTACAAACCATATGGAACTTGTGGCTTTATTAGTTAATCATTTTAAGTCTTGTGTAACTGTATATATATGGGAATTCCTCTTTTGTTCCAGGTTTCCCAGGCAGCTGTGGACCTTCAGCAGTTTTGCATGCAGAATGCCTTGCAGGACCCTCTGCTCACTGGCATGACCTCCAGCACCAACCCCTTCAGGCCGCAGAAGGTCTGCGCTTTCTTGTGAAACCATTTTTGTGGGGGGTAAGTTAACTACACACTGAAGCCATTTGTGCACACTTTTGTTTGACACACACAGTACCAATCATTTTTGTAAGACCCAGAGAGAGAAAACCAATGTTTTGGTAGCATTTTCTTTATTGTATAACAGTACGTAGTGTCAATGTCCGTTTAGTTATCACAGTTTTGACAGTGAAGGTATAAATGTATAAGGATTTGCAGCAATTTGTCGAACTTAAGGAATACTACAATTAAATCCCATATCTAATCTCTACTCTTGCCTCTGTTTGTTCTACAGATGTTACAGGGAGTTGTTGATCTCAGCACTGCTCCATGCCAAGCCATTATACTGCCACAGGAAAACAGAGAACCAAGTCATGTCAGGGACAAAGAGGTGTAGTTATTAACAATAGTAGCTTACTGAAGACCTTTTTCATGGCATTGTGATTTTTATTTTTAACTAGTGTGCCTTTTTTATTATTCTATCTTAGGCATATTGGTTCTAGATGTTTTGTATTTAATAAAACATTTAAAAAATATTTGGTTATTCTCATTTTCCTTCGTTATTACACTATTGTCAACCCCTAAAATACCAGGCAAAGATGCAACTACCGGTATCTTCTTAAAAACAGTATGAACACCTTATCTTGCTGCATCAAGATTAAACGGGACAAGATAAGATGCAACTATGGAATATCAGTTTTGAAAAATTCATACAATAATGCAGACTTTATTTTTAAAAAAACGTTTTTTTCTCACCTTTGCTGCACGTATTTTGAGATGGTGAAAATTCAGGAGAATTGGATAAAACAGCAACACTCAGTCTTATTTAAAGCAATGGGCATATTTACAAAACATGGCTCAAATTTATTCTGTTATTTAGTGAAACTGATAGCACCATGTCAACTTTAAAACTAAATTGAGCAAACCAAATAGAAACTCACCAAAACCATATTGCAATTGTTAATCAATGCAGGCTTCAGTAAATTTGCCTTGCAGATGCACCTCATTGTAAGTTAATAAAGCACTTGTTCATTATAAACAATACCATTTTGGGGACCCAATATAAACCAGCCTACATGGAAAAACAGTAGGCTCACAAATGCTGTTTTGCAGAAGATGGAGATTCAGCAGATAATTTTTTTTTCTTTCGGCTGCTACCTTCTTCAGAGATCGCCACAGTGAACTAACTCGCATGAGGACTTGACAATTGTTTCTACGCTTCATGCAACCACAGACATCCGAGCTACTACCGCTGTCTGTGTGGAGCAAAGAACAGCCATCTGGGGAGCAAATGGTGGGGGTTAAGGGTCTTGCTCAAGGGCCCAGTGTGAGGCAAATGAAGGTGGACCCACATCCCTGTGGTTGTTTCACCTTTTCCACCCATATTTTGATGATTGTATAGAGATATGAACTAGTGATCTTCCAGTCAGACCCACCTTCTCAAACCTCTGCACCACTACTCTCATTCAGCAGCTATATTAATATTTTATTGTCTTATTAGCATAGTATGCTTTATAAAACACATATTTCCATTTAAAATAATTTAGAAACACAAGATACAGTATTTGATATGAAGCTCTCCACCTTGACCTCTACGTGGCTTTAAACATCTGTTAAGTTCATGCAAGAACCAATGCAGACATGTTTCTGTTTATAGTATTCTACACAGCCTCACAATTTATGCTACGTTTCGTTTTCATTATCCTTTTAATCACAATTTTATTTTCAATTGTTAAATTTGTACGCATCCTTTATGATTGTCTACTGTTGTCATCACTCTTTGTTAATATTCAGGTCTCTTGTAAATGAGTCCCTGAGGCTCAATGGGATTAACCTTAATGCAGTGTCATAAGCTCTCAGAAATCAGTTTCTCAGATCACACCATTGGTTGGTTTTCTAACTATCTTTCCGATCGGAGGCAATGTGTTCAACAAAATGATTCTTCCAGTTATTTAACTGTCAACAATGGTGTACCACAAGGCTTAGTCTTAGGACCAACCCTCTTTACAATCTACATAGGTAATGTAGGCCAGAACATCCCTGATGCATCCTTACATTTCTATGCTGATGGCAGTTGTTTACTGTTACTAAAACAGTTGCTAAGGCCTTCCAGCTTTTGTAATCCGCTTTTGACATCATCCAGTCAGATTTGTTCCATTTCAAACTTGTTTTAAATGCTGATAAAACCAAAGGGATGCTTTTTTCAAACAGGAAGTCGGTCCCAGCAGTTCTTCCAACCATCCAGCCATCTGGACGTAGTGGGGTTCCAAGCGAGACCAGGTCACGTGTTGTCTGACCTGCTCCAGGGCATCTGAAGAGGATTGAAGCTGGTCCAGCATCTGTGACTGGATGAGGTTGTGTGAAGTGAGCTGATGAGTAAAACGAGCGGCGCTTAGGAAGAGGATCATCTTTATCTCCCTTCTGCACTGTTAGATGAGGAGGGGGGTGGGGGGCGCTGATGGCTGAGAGAAAAAGCCCCCGCACAGGATGGGTGTCCTTACTGTGGGTTTATAGCTAAGATGATTGAGGACCGGGATGGTTCGGCATCTAATAGATGACTGTCTAAAGTTTACCTGACCAGCTGGCATGCCCGAGCGCTCGTCCTCAGCATTTCTTTTCACCATCAGGTGGAGAGAGGCAGTTGGAGGAGGATGAAAAATGTCTGCATGGGAAATGTGTATTCTCGCCATGGGCTCATAAGATTTCTGACTGTGATGAGTGGAGAACTGGTTAATTTTAAACATCTGTTTGGAAGCTTCTTTTGCTGCCTTTTTCGTGGCTCCTGCGGCTGAATGGACCAGGAACACGCCAATCGACAGCCTCTGCTGGTACTGGCTCGCTGTAGGGGTTCTGGAGGATCCTCTGTGCTTGCGGTAGCAGCCGGGACTCCTAAGGATGTAGCTGTGGTCGTGGAGCATCTCTACTGCTGACGCTGGAGTCTGTGTTCCTGCCAGCGTCCAGCCATCTGGACGTAGCGGGGGTCCAAGCAAGACCGGGTCACCTGTCATCTGACCTGCTCCAGGGCATCTGAGGAGGATTGAAGCTGGTCCAGCACAGACCGAAAATGAAGGCCGCAAAGTCCATCCGGACTAAGCAACTCTTATTTTAAATCCCGTTAGGGAAGGACAAAGAGATTTTTAACTACATCTGCCTCTGCAGCACAGTTGCCCAGGACATGATGCAGGCAGAGCAGACTGCTTGTGCAGCGCACCAGTTTATGATGGTGTCAGCCATGGTACAGAACTCATTCAAGTCCACAGCAGAGAAGTCTGTCTGTTTGGCCTTCCGTGAGATGCTAAGAGTTAGCATTGCCATGTTGTTCGTCGCCGCTGCCATCTGTGAGATTGATGGATCATGTCAGAGAGCTTCATGGTCAGTTGGTCGCCGGGGGATGGAGGAATGATATGCCGTCCAACGTATCATGCTGCTCTCACCCCAAACACAGACCACAGGCTGGGCTCCTGGGATGGAATGGCTGGAAAACTATAGTCTATCAGTCCCTCCACCTTCATGATGGGCGCAAAGGTGGAGACAGTTGCCTTCAGTTTCAGCAGTTTTGAGGAGGAACCCACCAAAAAAGAAGAAACTGCTGAGAAACGAGGCCATACCGGGTCCCGGTGGCTGGGCTGCTGGGCGGCAAATTTTCCCACCAGGAGGTTGGAGGGCATATCACATGCCATTTTGTGTCAATATCAACAATTTCAGTTCAGCATCTACAGCGCTTCAGTGGGGGGTACCGCAGGGGTCCATCCTTGGTCCCTGTCTCTTTTCGTTATACCTGCTGCCACTAGGTGCTATTTTCTGCAAACACAAAATAGCCTTTCATTTCTATGTCGATGATTGTCAAATTTACTTCCCCCTGAGGCACAGAGGCTCACGCTCTATTTAACCCCTTCTTGACTGCCTGGCCCACATCCATGATTGGATGGCTTCAAACTTTTTAAGTTTCAATGAGAGGAAGTCTGAAGTCATGTTGTTCCATCCCAATGGCTCATTCACGAACCACGACATTGACCTTCTCTCTTTAGCCCCATTAGAGAAACAAGGGGTCATTAATCTGGGAGTGATACTGGACCCTTCCCTGATACTTAACAGTCACGTAAACATGATTGTTAAATCCTGCTTCTTTCAGCTGAGGCGGCTGTCTAAGCTGAAGCCCATAC
>JARVGV010001740.1:24763455-24778072 GCA_031762435.1 Hypsolebias longignatus | reverse complement strand
CTGCATTTGGTAGCAGGCCAAATTGACAAAGACCATGCAGAATAATGTAGTATTTTAATTCCACAGCAGAGAAAGCTCTGTAGTCTCTGTAAGTAGGTCTAGAAAAAAAATATTGGTACTGTAATCGGCCAAAAATCCAATATCGTGCATCCCTAGTAAAAATATTCTACTCAGAAACATTAGTTTCCACTGAACGTTTTGTACATTTCTCTTTCTGGTTATCAGGGGATGAAGAAACCGTTCGCAGAAGTCATCAAAGCCAACATCGGTGACGCCCACGCCATGGGCCAGCAGCCGATCACTTTCTTCCGGCAGGTCAGCTTCCAAGCTCTTCCCCCAAACGTTTAATCTAAATATAACTACTTACTTTCCTGTTCTATTTAAAACTGATTACAGTAGTCCTTAGATAAATTAGAGCCAGTTTGTCTTACTGCGCTGTGTAATCCATGCTGAGCTTACAAACCTTTTATTTATTTATTTTAATCCATGCTGTGTCTTCCCATCCTTTTGCCTGCCCATTGTGTTGGTTTTTAAGGTGCTGGCTCTCTGCTCCTACCCTGAACTGCTGAGTGACAGCACATTCCCCGAAGATGCTAAAAGTAGAGCTTGTCGCATTCTGAACTCATGTGGAGGGAACAGTATGGGTGCGTATGAATGTGATTGGTTATGATGTGTCAACCCAATGAGCTTTATCATACCCTGTTTGCTAATTATCACATTTATACACCAGCTGGATGCTATACTTTTGTTGATTCATTTTTTTTATAGCTGTATTAAAGCATAATCTCTGTTTGGATGTCCCCCTCAGGCTCCTATAGCCCCAGTCAAGGTATAGAATCTGTGCGTCAGGATGTGGCTCGTTACGTCGAGCGGCGGGACGGAGGTGTGCCCTGCGATCATGACAACATTTACCTCACAACAGGAGCCAGCGACGGCATCGTGGTACAGCACAACTCTTTTCTGTGTCGTGTCTAAAATGAGTAATTTATCACTCTCAAAATGAGATTTGTGTTTTGAACAAAATTACCATCAGAATTTGCAAAAGTCTTGAGCAAGCTCTTTCTTTCACACAATAATTCTTGTCTAATAACTTTAGAGAAATTACATTGTTTGGGCAAAAAGGCTGTTTTATGGTTCTTAAAAGGATTTTTCAAGTATTTTTACAGCAGCAGACAAAAGAGAACTGGGAACAAATTGTCTTAAAAAAATAGATATGGATATATAACAAATTGTCTTAAAAAAATAGATATGGATATATAGATTTTCAATCCCTAAAATTAAAAGTAGGGCTCAACCTTCAGCTTACAAGTTATCCCAGACTTTTGCATTCTACTGTAACTGTTGTGTAACATTTTAATGGTTTAGTTTTTCACTGATGTGTCTATTTATGTTCAGTCATTAACCAGTCGATTTTATTTTTGCTTCTGTCTTCATTTTTGTACTGCATTCAGACCATGCTGAAGCTGTTGGTGTGTGGCGAGGGTACAATGCGTACAGGCGTCATGATCTCCATACCTCAGTATCCCCTGTATTCTGCTGCGCTGGCTGAACTTGGTGCTGTACAAATCAATTATTACCTTAATGAGGAGAAGTGCTGGAGTTTGGACATCACTGAGCTGCAGCGTGCTTTGGATGAGGCCAGACTCTACTGCAACCCCCGAGCTCTGTGCATCATCAACCCCGGAAACCCTACAGGTACGTTACTGCTATTTGTTCAAATGTACCAGCCAGGTCCACCGTTATGATGTTAGGTTGCAATTAATAATCTGCATAAGTGTTTCATTAGAAACACTGGGGGGAAATGCAGAGAGGAATGAACTTCATTTTGTACAAAGAAGATGAATTTGTTGAGACTGAAAAAAAAAAAGTTTTAAAATGTGGGATTTATTCAGTAATCTAATGAACTGGAGAACCGTTAAAGTGCATCAGCAACATGTTGGTATCTACTCACAATGTCATTTGAACTTTAGTTTCTCTCTGTCGGTCTCTCTGTAAAATGTATATGTTTACTTTGCAGTCAGCTATTTCTAGTTATGAGCTGGAGCCATTGTTTTGCTTTATTTAAAAAAAAAAATCATATTTAAAAAATCCAATAGTTTTACAGAACAAACACATCCATTTTCCCTCTTTGATGCCCTTTCTGGGATTATATCAATTTATACTAAAGTTACTTTCTTGACAAAATACAAAAAGATGAGACGCATTTTAAAAAATAATTTTTGCACTGGATGCTTTCTGCCACTAGATGGCAGCAGAATAGCAGCTCTCATCAGCCACAGCTGTGTAACAGAGCTTTTTCTTCTTCCCAGGCCAAGTTCAGAGCAGAGAGTGCATAGAGGATGTGATCCGATTTGCTGCTAAAGAGCGTCTCTTCCTCATGGCTGATGAGGTACTGTCCCTGTCGGCATTTATTAGTTCTCTGCAGGACCGTTCTTCAAAATCAAACCTCTACCTGCTTCAGTTCTCCCTCAGCCTCTGATTTCTGACCACCTGTCCCACATGCACAGGTGTACCAGGATAATGTGTACGCTGAGGGTTGCCATTTTCACTCGTTTAAGAAGGTTCTGTTTGAGATGGGACCAGAATACTCAGAAACTGTTGAACTGGCATCATTCCACTCCACCTCCAAGTGTTACATGGGAGAGTACGTTTTTCACACTTGAGCAAAAATCAGGTTTATGATTGCTTAAATGTATTGTTGTATTTCTGTTTATGTCTTGGTCAAACTCTGACCTTCTCTCCTCTCAGGTGTGGCTTCCGTGGAGGCTACATGGAGATAATAAACATGGACGATGACGTGAAGGCACAGCTGAACAAGCTGATATCAGTCCGTCTTTGCCCTCCTGTTCCAGGACAGGCTCTAATGGACCTGGTGGTCAACCCCCCGCAGCCTGGGGAGCCTTCATATGAACGTTTTATCATGGTAGGATACAGGATTTACAAATGTTCTGCGACGTGTATTCTTTAACATACAGTATTTACAACATCATTATTTATTTCTAATTAAACAGCACAATGCTGTTGATTATAAAAATTTGTCTTTAATGTTATTGTGCTAATTAGAAGTTTTTCTTATGAAAACACAAGTTGTTGAATAGAATGTAAAATTGGACGTTCTCTTGTTTCTTGAACATGTTTTACATCTCATCCTGAAGGCTTCAGTTCTGACAATGGTTCAGAACTTTCAGGTTTATTACAATAAGGATCATCTGATTAAGATGTTTACCAACATGTGAGTGACATACTGAAATGTTGGGAGCACCATGTTTAAAAAAGTCCAAGTTCAGCTCTAAGTCTGCTTATTTTAGATGGTAAACATTAAAGTTTCATCAGAGTTCATGCTCAATAATCCAGGTAAAAATCCAGCAATGTTCAGTCATCTAGACGGTTTCTTTTCTTCTTGTTGAGACATTTCTTCCTTCATCCAAAGGACTTCATCAGTCCGAGGAGCCACAACAAACTGAGTCCAACAAGCAGCACACTCCCATAGTGAACCAACCAGTTTGCTGGTGATATGATGGTTTCCTGCCCTCTCCCCCATCAACTCATCCGAGGCAGCCATAGCCAAAGTGGTTCAAAACATCAAAAGTTCACGATGAGACGTTGGACTGATGAAGTCCTTTGGATGAAGGACGAAATGTCTCAATAAAAAGAAAATAAATCATCCAGATGACCTGACTGAACATTGTTTGATTATTAAAGTTTCTTTTAGCAGCTCCTTATTCAACGAGCAAACACGCATGATAGATTTGTTAGTTGTTTTAGGCCGTTTGCCCTTCCTGCCACAACCTGGGCTCAAACCTGCAACCTCTGGATTATAAGACCGTGGCAATGACCACTGAGTTTAAGGAGTAGAATTAGCACTGGATTAACAGAAGCTTGTGTTGTTTCTTTGCTTTAGTTTTTATACCAGCACTCACATGCTGGTCAGTGCAGTCACAGTTTCTGTTTTCAACTGGATTTATTGACACCACTTGCAACTCCATTTATAAAAGCTGTGCTTTTAGGGAACATTCCCAAACGCTTCTTTCTTAAGAGAATGTTTAAAAACTTAACTTCTGCTTGGAGGAGTAATGAACCGAACACGGTCTGCGTTGAATCTGTGTCCTCCTGAAATCTGATGAAGAAATTCAAATGTCACCAAAACGAGGATCACGTGTGTTGCATCATTTTTGGTTGTTCTTCGTTGTTTTTAATTCTTCTTATAGAATTATTTCAGCCCCACAGCTCTGGTCTTCAGCCACTTTGGTTTTAAGCCCGTGTTTTAGAGCTAAAGCAAACTTTTAACGAGAAGTGAATATCTTCAAGAAACCAGATGTCCAGGTGTCTTCTGATCAAGGATTTAATAACCTCGGTGACTGAGAATCTGTATCATCTCAACACACAGAGTCCTGGAATTAGATTTTTTTTTTTTTAAATTCCAGTAACATCCATATCTTTTACACAGCATATTTTCTCTCACTCTTCCAGGAACGTACAGCCACATTAAGCACCTTGGCAGAGAAGGCCAAGCTTACGGAGCAGGTTCTGAACACTGTGCAGGGCATCAGCTGCAATCCTGTGCAGGGTGCGATGTACTCCTTTCCTTCCATAACCATCCCTGAAAAGGCCATCAAAGAAGCCATGGTTAGTCCTGAACCTTCTCCTTAACTGTTCCACTTATTAAAGTTTCATTGCATTGTTGTCTTACGGTAATTAAACTATTAGGAACAGCAAAAAATGAGAAGTACCGGGTAATTTTTCCCAACACACTTCAGTCTACTAGTAATTCTTGTTGTTTTTTATTATTATTATTATGTGCCCTCATCAGCCATCAGTGTACTAATGCAATCATTATTAGAGCTGCCATTAAAAATCAACAATGCAAGTAGAGCTCTGAGGTAGCCTGAATAATAAAACTTGCCCATGGTGCTGTGCATCCACCACACTGTTTGCTAAAGAGACGCAATGATTTCCAATAGCTTGCAGTAGCAGTTCTGTCTTCCAGTCGACTGCTCTCTGGGTGTTTCAGTGTGGGTTGAGGAGAAGAACCTCTGAGGAACTGATTAGTGGTTCAGAGGAGAAGGTCAGAGCCACCTGACCTACTGACACCTGATCAATCCCACCAACTCTGCCCACATCCTGTTGTTTAACACATTCCTTTAAAACACTCCCACGTGCAAAGAAGAAAGAGCTTAGAGCAGATTTTAAAGAGCTACTGAGAAACATGCTGAGATTTTTTTTTGTTTGTTTTTTTTACTGACATATTTCTGAAGTTCAAGTGTTTTACAAATCTTTTGATCCAAACACATCTGAATGAATCTGTAGAACTGGAGCACAAAGACGGAGGTGAAAAGGGCGGCTAAAGTGCAGAAATAAATCTTATTAACTCAGTAAGACTTCTGGGAAGTGTTGATCAGAACTATGACTAATGAACTGATTCATTTTATGTGGTAAGTGCAGCAATAAACTTTAGCTTCAAAGGGTGACTAAAGTGAGCTTTTTGAGCTAAAATTGATCTAATTCATCAGAAAATAATTTTATTTAAATGAAAAAGTAATCTTTGTACTAAATTTAAGTCAAACCAGTGAATAAAGTTTTGATGAAAGCTAGTTATAAAGTAATGTGGCAAAAATCTGAAAAGCTCTTGAAAGCAATATTCACTTAAAAGTCATTACTACTCCCTTATCAAATAACCCTAAACTCATATGTGGATTATCAAGCTCCATTTATAGAACATGTTCTTGTTGTATTAGGAAATGGGACAGCAGCCAGACATGTTTTACTGCATGAAGATGCTGGAAGAGACGGGAATCTGCCTCGTACCTGGAAGCGGGTTTGGCCAGAAGGATGGCACCTACCACTTTAGGTACAGGACACTTTTATACTTTATTTATGATTGTGACATTTATGGCTTCTTAATCTAATTAATCATTTCAGCGTTTTGTTTTGCTGTTTATAAAAAATGTCAGTAAAGTTGCATAAAAGCAACATACATATCTTATGACAATGGTTTTTAAATATAATTTCTTCTAGTGTGGAAACAGACAAATCATTGAACAAAATGAGATCATGCTTTTCTGGTTGTACAGTCATACTGACTGGTTTACTGTAGAAGAGTTCGCAACCATTCACACACTTCCAGCTCTGCAAAACTAAGGACTGACAACAAGCAACAAGCTTGCTGCAGTTCAAAGTTCATCAAATGTTGCAACGCCTGTTCCTAAATGTTGCAACGCCTGTTCCTAACTTTTAGAAACACTTTAACCCCACTTGTTCCAGTCAGTTAAATATCCTGAAATATTGCTCCTCTTCCTCTCTTCCACCCAGAATGACCATCTTGCCACCAACAGACAAGCTGAAGGTCCTACTGAACAAAGTCCAGGAGTTCCACCAGAAGTTCACCCAGCAGTACTCTTAAAAGTCTCTCTCGCAGAAGAGGGACCCGATGCCAACTCACGACAAAAAAGCAAAAGCCAATAAAAGTCGATTTGTTTCCAATAAGTGCCTTTTCTGCGATGTGGTTGGACATTTTCGAGCAGTCAGTGTGGACAATGTGGACCTCCCTCGCTGTTGAGCGTCAAACCACAAAACTGGAATGAAAAGTTTTGATGCAAACAAAAAACAAAGGTTTAATGTATTATCTGTGATGTTTCAATATTATAAGGATGTATATACTCTGAACAACCTGTTAATGTAAAGCAGCAAGAAAAATAAGCCATTGCTGCTTATAAACTTAAAACTGACTCATATCCTGCAGATGCACCCGATGAGGAGAAGTCACTGAAAAAGTCACTTGCATGATATTTCTGTAAGACATACGTTTGTCGGGCATTCATAAATGTACCAATTTGTTTTACATTAACGTTTACTTTTTCACTTTAGAATAAAAAAACAAACGTGTTTTTTTTACATTGAAACCTCTTTAAAGCCGTCTTTACGGCATTAGACATTTTTTTATTGTTTATATAAAGTTGTAGTTTTCACAACTCCTGTCATTTTAACTTAATTTTAGATGATAAATTATACTAATTGAGCAGATTATTTTTAGCATTTTAAAGTTGAATGCTGATTTACATGTTTGTCATTGCCCACCTGTTTTATTGTAAATAGTAAAGCTGAAAGAAGCTGAAAGATGATGAGTAAATATTAATGACTGTTCATTGTTTTGAATGATGTCACCTCTGCCTTTGTTGGTTAACTTGTTTCTTTTATGTAAATAAAACCAAGAAACTCTGCCCTGTTGAATGAGCTTCTGCTATTTCAGCCTGAATAGAGCTTGTTGAGCCTGTGGTCTAATTTTGGCAAACTATTAAAATTGCTGTAAAAATTAGATATATAGCATGTCATTGACTTTTTACATTTTTATCACTCTTTAAGAAATGTAAAAAGTTTTATTAGAAAAAAAACTCAAAAACTTACTGTGCCTTCAGTGTCGGTGTGTTTATTAACAAATTCTGTCTATCCCAAATACTTCTGGCATGGCATATTTTCTACCTTTCACTGTGTATGTTTTATTCCAACAGAAAATTAATTATGGAAAACCAACATTATTTTGGGATTATTCTGTAAAATGTGAAACATTTTTTTTAAATTACTCAACTTTTCCATATGCTGATGATGCTATTTGTCCGAAGAAAAGCCAAATGAAGATTATGATTCATGTAAAGAAAAGTTTTGTTCATGATCGCGCACAAGGTGAAATGGCATGTTAGCAAAATGTCGTCTCATTGTGGCAAACGCATAATGATAACTGTCAACATTAGCACTGTAGAATAAAATGTGTGAGTCACGTTCATCTTATATTGACTGGAAGAGCTGGTTTTAAAACTGCCATCACATATTGGAGTCAACTCCGTGTTAGCAAAATATCTCATCAAACAACTGATTTTAATGGAAATCTCAAACTAGGATGTGTTTCCAACCCAGTTTAAGATGGCCGCCACAGTCAGCTATCCTCAGGCAACACAAATTAACTGCTGTATTTTTTCGGACTGTAAGGTGCACTTAAAATCCTTTAATGTTCTCAAACTTTGACAGTGAACCTTATACGGTAATCAGGTGCGCATTATGTATTAATTCTGGTTGGGCTTGCTGACCTCGAATCGATTTTATGTGGTTATTGTGAATGAGTTGAATAAAGTTTGACTTATCTGTTTTGTTTTGCTTAATGCGCCTTATAGTTTGGTGCGCTTTATAGTCTGAAAATTACGGTAACCCAACCAATTTTACAGACGTTGAGCTGCAGTAGGTGGTAGTGGCTGAGCATCATCCTGCAACCCATAATCCAAGCACTACACGTATTTGAAGATTGAGCTCAAACACTTTGTCATTAACTGCCGGAGTCAGTCCAGTCCGTTATCTCACGACCCACTGGATGGATTTTAATAAAACTTTCAGAAAGTAATCAATAATTGTGAAGCATCTAAACTTGATTAACCTTTAGAGTTGACCCAATCCAAGATGGCTGTCACAGCTAGCACAGGGTGTTATTTAAATTTGATTATTTTCCCTTTTAGAACATGAATGACAGTTTTGTCTCAAGTCCTGACATGGGCTTCTTTTCAAAGTGTTTTGTGTTGTTTTTTTTTTCCTGTTAGCATTAAATATTTCATTCATTTTTTTAAGTGTACATTTGTGTTTATTAAAATAAAGTTCAGCATTCAGCTTACAAACACTGAAAAATGACTGAAAACGTGCTCATTAGCAATTACAAGAAGTGGCTGGAGCCACGATGGCTGATTACTAAAGGGGGGGGGGGGGGGGGAACGGCCATGAATTATTTTGTCCACAACAGAAATACCATAAATCAACAAATTTATCAACATTTTCATAAAAATAAAATTTAAAAGGGTGTGAATACTTCTCCACATCCACAATCACTGATTTAAAAAGAAAGTCTTTGTAAATTCAATCGATAAATTTTCCTGGATACAAATGAAGCTGGAGGGGAAAACAAAAAAAAACAACTAACAAAACAGGGTTTGTGTAATTCATCTGAGTAATGATTAGTCATTCGTTACGAGCCACTCTTGCCAGCTGTCATTTGATCTATTGCTTATTTGAAAATATTGAGTTTTGCAGCTTTAAAACGAGAAAAATGAAGCGTCGTCACGGTGCACGGCTGCTTTAATAAACCCGATGGGCTCATAAATCCAGTCCTGTGATGGTAACTGAATTGTTAAAGTGAGGAGCAGGACAGCCGCTTGTCACCGGATGGTTAAACAGATAATTGGGCAAGTCGTGTAGAAAATTTCCATTATCATTTTAAGTAAAGAGCGAGGTTAAAGATGGCTGCCAACACCGACGGCTCTAATGATGAGCTGTTGTTTTTGGATTGCACAACTGTTTTTATTGGCTGCACAGTTGATCTGTCGTCTGTATTAATGGCTTTACTCTGCAATTTCAGACCAAGTGGGAATGATGGATGTTGCTGCAGGGTCGGTGTGTGTGGAGCTGAGGGGACGACGCGGAGTGTGTGTTCAAAGTGAGGCCTGTAGTTTGAAGAAGGAGGGTTCTGCTCTCTTCCTCTTTACTCCACAGCGGCTGTCAGCTTTAATTACCTTTGACAAAAGGGGCCTTCTGAATCCTAATTATCCTGAGCTCTGTCTTTCCTGGAGCCCTTCACCATTCCTTCCCTCTGCCTGACGCATTCGCTCGTTCCAGTCCTCTTCGTCCGAAATTAATTGGCTGCGTTTGCGGTTTTTCCTCTCGTCTCCTGACATCTTTTGGGAATCAAAGGTCATCATTAGTCCGGGCGAGGATGTCGGGGCAGCAGCGAGACAGTTGTGCATCAGGCGTCAGCGCTGTCATGTGGCTGTCGCCGAGATGACACTGACCAGCCGTCGTCCACGGGGCTCAAGTCTCGTACGCGGAGGCTCCCGCGACACGGCTCGACGAGGCCCGTGATGTTTGTGAAACGACAATCATGCTGGACGTTCCAAGTCGCTTCGAAAACTCAGCCCCCAGTTCTGGAAATTGTGAGACGTCGTTGAAAAATGTAAATGAAATCCGAATAATGCAAATCTCATAAACCCTTAGACACATCAAATGATTGAATTATGCCATGAAACAGTTCTTGGGACAAAATGAATGTGTGTTTTACGGCAGCGACAAGTCACCAAAAAAATTGAGCAGTTGCACTTTTCCCACTGTGAAGCATCTCTTCTTCTAAAAAAAAAAACAGTCTGTGAACATGAAGGAACTGAGGAGAGCAGCTGCTGGAGCGTTGTCCTGCTCTCATCTGATGGAGGAGTCTGTTCAATCATCCCGGGTCTGTTCTGACAAACTCTTTCATTTCATTGCAACTTTTTACCAGACTTCCATCTTGTCTCAGGGATTTCTCCAGGTTCCTGAACATGTTTATTATGCTGAACTGTATATGATGAGACTCTCAAAGTTTTCTCAATAAAGGGAAGCATTCTAAAATGTACTATTTTTAGACAGCTTTGCACAGAAATCTTTTTATACCCAGTCCTCCTGACCTGTCGCCCATAATAACTTAATTTGTTGCATTAGGCTGATTCTTGTCCAGGCCACCTACTTTTGCCTTCATATTATTCAGAATTTGGGTTTTATTTTTATTATTCTGATGGTATTTAGCTTCTGTCTTTGTTTAGTTCCTTGCTTCCCAGTAAATTATTCCCAGTTTTCCTGTTTCACCTGTCACAGCTGCAGCCACTTCAACCATCAACCCCAGTCCTTTTAATTGTTGTCAGTCGCTCCTGAGTGGAGATTTATGTTTACACACCACGTCCAGTTTTCTCTGCACCTCCTCGTGTCTTCCAGTATAATTTTTTTTTCTGTAGTTTTGCTGTTCAGCCGTTGTTTTTGTTAAAATACAGTTGTGTTTATTTTTTACTTAGGCTGCTTGGGTCACTCTGCATTTTCTGAGTCCAAACTCAGCCATGACATTTACCAGTACAGCCTTTTATTGCCCCACTCTCATCTTTTCAGAGATGTGCTGCTGCCATAAAATACAAACTTACCATAATTTTCGGACTATAAGGCACACTTAAAATCCTTAAATTTTCTCAAAAACTAACAGTTATAAGCTGGCATCTCATGTATTAATTCTGGTTGTGCTCACTGACTTCGAACCAATTTTATGTGGTACACGGCGCTCAAAAATCCATCAAAAATGTTTTAGTTTTGCTTAATGTTGCTTATAATGCGGTGCGCCTTATGTATGAAAACAGACCTGTTCACTGATATCGCACCCTATAATCCGGTGCACCATATAATCTGAAAAATATGATACTTTAGTTTCCTTTTTGTGTCTGGTCCCTAAAATTGTACATATTTTTAGGTTAAACATTGCTGTATTTGCTGTGTTTTATTGAGAATAAAATATGGTTCGAGGTTTGTATTCATTTTTTGTTTACATTTTACATAATGTCAAAGTTTTTTCAGATTTAAGGTTTTACATTAATTCAACCTTTATTCTGGCAGGTTAACTCCACTGAGCCTCGAGGACTCATTTACAAGAGAGACCTGATTTTAACAAAGAGTGATGACAACCGTGGATGACAATGACAACAACAGCCAATCATAAAAGAGGCATACAGATGTTTTTTTTAAAACACATTGAAATAAGATGGGAAAAAAAAACAGCTAGATTATAAGACAAATGTAGAAAACTAACAACAGGAACATACAGTCCAGCAGCAGCTAGCTGTAGCATTTCCAACACAGCCTGGGGTAAATTAGGAAATACACATGTCTGCTGGAATAACTGTTTAAATAAAACATCATAAAAGTGTATAAAATAGTATTTGCGTGAAACAGTTTTAAATTTTAATGCGTAGATTAAAGTTGTTGCTCAGACTATATTAGTCCATCATTCAGGTCCAATCAAACTATTTCCTTAAATCAAGATTCTTCAAATTATTATCAACAGCAGGTAAGATATTAACTGTTTATGAGCTTTTCACAGAAATCCACTTCACTTCATTGTAATCACATTGTTTTTATTGTGCAATCCATGCAGTGTACTGTCTGTTATACTTGATTAATTTTAATGTAATAAAGGTTTAAATGATTGGCTTTGGTTTGTTTATGTTTTTGATAGTATTTTCAGGTCTGTGGCGTTAAGTGACAATAGTCATTGATCGACTCTGTCTTTATTGAATCGATTGTAAGATCATATTGTTTTAAATAGACAGATTTGACTCAGTGGCCTTGAAGCTGCTGGAAGCTGTTTAACGTTCTCTCTTGAGTGGATGTGTAAGTTAGAACTTAGATGTTGGAGAGAATATGAAGCTCATATAAAGAAGTAGTTTTAGTTCATTAGTCAAAATACCCCACCGGCCTTTTGCACTTGTGAACACATGAGTCAACACAGCGGTATCTATTTTCACTTTCCCTGCGAAGCTGAACGGTGAATAAATTCAATTTGCATTTGAGAAAATGGAAAAAAGGTTTGACATTAAGTCGTCCTGCAGCTGAACCTGGACCCTGCTGAGCCTGCGACCCGTCATCCCTCATTCAGGGGAATAAAAAGTTTGGATTTAGTCTCACAGGTAAAGTTACAAGTGAGTTTAGCCAACTTTTCTGATTTGAAATCTTTCATAGATTCCAGGAAAGCAGTTTTGTTTTATTGCTGTTTGCATGAATGATATTTGATAATCGGAGAATGTCTGTAATTTATTTAATTTGTCTGTAAAGTTTTTCTAAGGTTTTGTTGTCTGTGCTTTATATGTTCTGTCTGGAACAGATCCCTCTTATAAATGAGTTCCGGTGGCTCAACGAGACTAGCCTGTATAAATAAAGATTGAATTAAAAAAAAAAAAAAGTTTACTCATGCGTATTCTTCCGTTAAGAACACAGGTTTTGGTATTGCAGTCATTTCACACACTCATCCACTGTCTGTACTTTATCACAATGCGCTGAAAGTGGGAGTTGTGAACGTTTTTATTTAAAGTCAGACAAATCATCAGCAGCTGCATTGTCTTCAAGATCTGAGCTGCAGGGAAAACTTTAGCCTACAACTCAAATGTTGCAATCATTTCCAACCAAACTGGTTCACTCTTTGTTTTAAATATAGATTTGAGGAAAGACGAGCATTTTCTTCCTCCCTTTTCATGTGTTCGGTTGCAGTCGTCTCTGAATGTGAGTTTATTAATTCCTGTCGGTTTGGGGTGAAGATTTTTCTCCTTCCTCGTGAGTTCCACTTTTGTCTCGAGAAATTTCCTTTTGTCGAAACAAGCTCACAAAGAATGAGGCTGGTGGGCCCCAAAGTTCAGATATTTTCACCTTATTGTGAAAAAGTATAAAAAGAGTGATCAAAATTAATAAAAAGTGTGTTGTGGATGTCATGACTGTCTGTGTTGTTGTGCTTGAGTTTTACAGTTTTTTTTTTTTGTTTGTTTGTTTTTTTAGGAAACGTGCTGAAAATGAAAAAATGAGCAGGAAATATTGAATAAACTAATAAAACCATATTGTTTTACAGGAAAATCCCGTCTTCTTTTCTTACAATCTGTATTACAACATTCATGTACATAAAAATTAAGTTAGCATTATTTATCTGAAGGGCAGCCTGGTTTGGATGTAATGCCATCACAGACTCTCATCTTGAGCACACATGAAGGCGACAGTGGAAAGGCCACTTTTTCCTCATAGAAAATGAAAAGAGCTCATTTTACATCCTTCAAATCTTTAAATGTGTTTACAACGTTTTACTGCTCTTTTCACATTTTCTTCTGGTTCAGCTTTTTTCAGCATCCTTGTGCAAATTTAAATATTTTCCCAGCTACTTTCAGCTGTTTTTCCATGTTTTGTGATCTTTTTAGATTATTTCTGATAACTACAAAATTTTTCTGAGTCATATTTCTGTTAATTTCAGCGTGTTGTACACCTTCCAGTTTATTTCTGCTATAATTTCAGCTTTTTCTACAATTTCAGCTACTATTTAAGTTTTTATGCTAATTTTAGCTTTTTCAGCTAATTCAATATTTTTTGCACTCATTTCTACTTTTTCAGTCTAATTCAGAAAATATGTGCTCTCTCCACTTCCTTCTGTTTAAGCTTCTGATTTTTTAGCAGATTTTCAGCTGTTTTGCTCATTTACACTTTTTTCAGATAATTTCCACTTTTTCTGCTCATTCCTGCTACTTTCGTTAACTTGTTCTTTCACATTTATTCTGCTAATTTAGGCTTGTTCTGTCCAGCTACATTTGTTGTATTTTTGCTAATTTCAACTGTGTTCAGATACATTCAAGTTTTTCATGGTAATTTTTGCTTTCAACCAAATTAACTTATTTCTGCTTATTTCAGCTTGTTATGCTCCTTTCAACTTATTTCTGCTAGTTTCAGCTTTTAGCAGTTTTGTGCAAATTTTTGCCTTTTCAGCTATTTCCACTTTTTTTTTTTTTTTTTTTTTTTTTTGTTGCTCATTTCAGTTCTTTCTGCTTCCTTCGGGTAGCTTAAGCTTCTTTCTGCCTTTCCAGATACTTGTCTGCAATTTTTTTTAAATTTTATTTTATTATTTTTTGTGGCTAATTTCAACCTTTTTTTTTTTTAGCTAATTAACAAATTTTTGTGCTCATTTCTGCTTATTTAAACCTACGGTAATTCAGCAAATATCTGTTATTTCTACTTTATTCTACTAATTTAAGCTTATTCATCCATTTCAGTTACA
>JARVGV010001740.1:24685377-24706876 GCA_031762435.1 Hypsolebias longignatus | reverse complement strand
TTGTATCATCAGCAAATAAGACACATTTAAGGATATCAGACACTTCAATTAAATAATTTACATATAAAATAAATAACTTTCAAAAACAAAAGTTTGGATCATAGTTTGAAACTATAGGGTGCCGTTTGTAAAGTTGCACTGTCAAAAATTATCATCAATATTTTGGTTTATTTAGCTTTTAATAAGAAAAAAATAGTTTTTTTTTTTCCAAGTCATAGTCTCACCATGATATTCATACATTTATAAATGTCATAGTTTCCAACTAAATATTTAACTTACAAGATAAATATTTAGTTAGTAAAGTAACTTGCAAGTTAAATATTTAGTTTACTAACTAAATATTTATCTTGTAAATTAAATAGTTAATTTATATCTAAATATTTAGTTAGTAAACTAAACATTTAGGTATAAATTAAATATTTGATTTATTTAGTAGGACAGAAGGCACTAAATATTTATTTAACTTAATATTTATTTAGTTAGTAAACTAAATATTTCACTTGCAAGTTAAATGTTTAGTTTGTAAAGTAAATATTTATCTTGTAAATAAAATATTTATTTGGGAACTATGACAATTATGAATAGCATGGTGAAAATGTAACTTGAAAAAAAAAAAAAGACTTTTTTTTTTGTATTAAAAGCTAAATAAACCAAAATGTTGATGATAAGTTTTTGACTGTGCAACTTTACAAACGGCACCCTGTACAAAACACGAAAACCGTAGTGGGAAAAGAATCACAGACTGCTTTTCATTTAGCGCTGACGCAACACAAAAAGGAACGCAAATTAAAATGATCTCCTCGGAGGAATGCGTTCTGCCCAGCGCTGCCTTTCATAACAGATTGGTTCACGAGATATTTTGGAAACAAACAGAGTTGGCAGCTAAAGTTAATACTAAAATTTTAAGCAAAGGTGTTGAGAAATGAGTAGCACTCAGACTGTGTTGTGACTAACTCTCAGACTACTACCATCACAAGTGTTAGCTTAATATCTGTAAAATCAGCAGCTCTTTAGCCATTTTTATGTTAGTTTAGCGGTGGAAAAATTGGGTCGGCTCCAGTTGTCGAGGTATTACTACAGGGTTATTCAAGTGGTGGCCCGTGGGCCATTTCTGGCCTGTGTGTGACTTCAATCCAGCCCACTTCATTTAAAAATAACAATAATTAAAATAAAAAATAAAAAATGAGTTCTTGGGTTTTGGGTTCTGTTTAATGATTCAATGCAATAAAATAAACAAATTTAAAAGGTAACGGATCACTGTAAACTTATTCCCTGGATGTGCGCCCCCGAGCTGTAGACTTTCAGAAACTGTGGCCCCCTGAGCAGTTTTGTTGAATAACCCTGTATTATTAAATACAATCCATCCATTAGCCTGCAGTCACTGTGAGAGAGGTGGGGGACACCCCTGACAGGCCTCCAGTCCCTCACACATCGAGACAAACAACCAATCACTCTCTCACTCACACCTAGAGACAATTTAGAGTTAACAATCAGCCTAACATGCATGTTTTTCGTCTGAGGGAGGAAACGAGTACACGAAGAAAACCCACGCATGCACGGAGAGAAAATGCAAACTCCGCCCAGAGAGATCCCAGGCTGGGATTCCAGCTGTCGATGTTCTCGCTGAGGCAACAGCTCTACCAACTGAGCCTTCAGGCCGCCCAACTAAATAAAAGATTTATTAGTGTATGATGTTTTTACCAACAGAGTGGACTTCAAAAGGTAATGGCAAAAAAAAAAAAAAAAAAAAAAAAAAAAAATGAAAACATCTTACACAATCTGATCAACACGTGGGTTTTGAGTGCATCTCAGCTACTAATTAAACAAACTTTGAGCAGAATATCTGTGAAACTGGCTGAGTTATCATCAATGCTGTTTCAGGGGATTTGATGGGAATGTGGACTGAATTAACCATCTCTGTCCTTTAAAAACCCACTATAATATCTCTTCTGTATTTATGTATTTGTTTGTGCAACTTCTTCATCTGTGATCTGTGCCGCTCAGCTTGTGTTTGTGCACGTGTCATGTGTACTCACTCCTTGGTCATCTTATCCAGTGTCCCGGTGACATTGAGACCGTAGATGCGCTGCATGGCAGCGATGGCTGAGTGCATGGTTTTGGCCGAACGTAGGACAGACATTCCTGGTTCTGTGTGGTGAAGGTAGCCATATTTCTGTAGCCATTCCTGCAGGTATGACAGAGAAGGATTAGGGCTCATAATGATGCATAATAAATATTTTCACTGTTTTCCTGTTATTGTTTTTGTTAGAGTTTTGTAATATAACCACAAATGATTAATGGCATTTGTGCAATTTTCATTATTTACATATCAAAATATTCAGCTCAGCTGGGGGGAAAGTGTTATGACCTTTAGTCTTGTAACTTTTATCATTTTCAAAGTTTTTATCCATGTTAACAAATAATTTTCCACATGGAGATGTTTTTATTTCCTATAAATTATTGTTCTCTTTGAAATCTGCTTCAGTTTTTGACTTCTGCTACTGTTAGTTCAGCTAGATTTAGCTTTTGGTTAATAATTTTTTCTATGTTTAGCTTTTAGCCGATATTTCACTACTTTTAGCTGATAGCCTTTTTGTAATATTTTTCTAGCTTTTTGCTACGTTTTAGCTTCCAGCTTGCTTTTAGATTTTTTTTAATAACCCCTTGCAGCTTTTAGCTAATGTTCATTCAACCTTTATTCAGGCAGGTTAATCTCATTGAGCCTCGAGGACTCATTTACAATGTGTTAATGTGTTACTACTTTTAACTTTTAGCAAACCATTTACCATTTTAGCTTATTAATCACGTTCTGCTACTTTTAGCTTCTAAGTTGCATTTAGCTTCTTTTAGAATTTAGAAGTCTTTTGCTGTTTGTATGTTCTAGATTCAATTTTGTTAATTTTGGCACTATTATACTTTTTATATACAGTTATTTAGCTTTTTACTACTTTTAACTTGTGTTTTTTCAGCTTTTTCAGAAGCACTTACTGCATTTTAACAAACAAAAAAGTGATTCCTCAAGTTATTTAAGTTGTTTCTTACCATTTTTCTATTCCATAAGTTAAAATAATAAAAGTAAACAACGAACAGGACATTTGACAAAGAAATAGCTGTGGTATCACAAATTGGATGTTGGCTGTGGTGCTGATTTGATAAAAAAGATAATTTCAAAAGTGGGTTTTTTTTTTCTGTTAGACCTTTATTTCAAACAATGCTGAGAGATTAATTATTAGCAATACTAATTACAAACATGCATTATAATAATTCCTTCCTACTTCCTAAAATATAGCTATGGAAAACAATGCATGCAGAAACGTGAAGGTCACAAATATTAGAGATGTAATTAAAAACGGTTACACGTGTCAACAAATGAAAGCCACCCAGATGTAGTCGGTTTTATTACCACATCTGGAAACTATTTGGGACACATTCAAAATCTAATGGCTTATTATGTAGCTGGATGTTATGTTATGTTTCTGGGGTCATTTAAAATTTTAAGCTCCATTAAAAATGTCAAAGAAATGACTAATTTCTTGTGGCGTTTCTGCTTTTCTTTAAACTCTAAAACCTCCTTTGAGTCTGATAGAATAGAAAAGCACTTGGAGAGAAAAGTCCTCCTTCACGGACTAAGTGGTCTGGACCTGCTCCAAAACATAATGGGTAATTCCTTCTGCTTTAAGTTTGACTCGTCAGTTTCATTAAACCCGTGCAGTGATTTTGCACAAACTTGCTGAAACATGAGTGAAAACTGTCAATCTGGAGGTGAAAATATTGATCATATGACATTTGTGCATCACAAGAAACAAATTGACAAATAATGATTTGAGGGAGGAGTAAAGAGCGCCATCTTTGTGAAGAGAGCTTGCCCGTTGTTAAACGGGGTCGAAAGCCTCCATGTCCAACTGCCCCCCCCCCCCATAATGCTGTTATTGCATCAATCAGCCCTCTGTGAATAGCAAGCGGCCATCAGGACATCACTCCGAATACAACTGCAATTCAAAAAATCCTGGGCTTTTGTGTAAAATGTAAATAAAACAGAATGCTATTATTTGCAAATCGCATAAACCTACATTTTATTCACAAACATAGTAAGCATAATGTTAAAACAAAATATATATTTTTTTAATGTGACAAGTCGGTAAGAGGACCGGGAATAAAACACTAATGGTTGAATCTCTCAGGAGATTGTAAAGGACGTCACTGGGCTCAGGAACGCCTCCACAAATCATTGTCCGCAAACACACGAATGATTTGCAATGCAGGTTAACACTCTATCATGCGAAGAAGAAGATGTGAACAACAACCGGAAATGCCGCCATCTTCTCTGAGCCTATAAGGTCATTTAAATGAACTGAAGCGAAGCAGGAAACTGTCAGACAAATCAGATTAAAATATGAAAGTCTAGTTGGACATCCTTCGTATCAAAGAGGAATCATCTGGTTATTGGTGCATAGTTTGTAAAAAAATAAAAAATAAAAGGCTGCCTCTCTGATGGTATGGGGGTGCATTAATGCCTATGCCATGTTCAGCTTACACATCTGGAAAGGTCTCATCAATGCAGAAAAATATACAGATGTTTCAGAATATCCAGGGAAGGCCTTGCACAAGACTAACAGCTTTTATACACGACAGCATCGCATAAGAAAAGTCCAGATGTTGAACTGACCTGCCTGCAGACCCCTCATCAAACATTGCACACACCATGAAACTATAGTTGGACACATGTCTCACTTTTAATAAAAAGAGGGTTTACAAGAGTTTCATGTGTTTTCATTGACATTTCACACAACGAGCGAGTGTTTTCAGAACTGGAGACGTATTTTTTGCAGCTCTGGACCAAAATGTTTTGTGTGAAAAGGAGCGGGAGCGGTTCTCTGGGTTGTGAAGTTTGCAAACCCCACAGGGTGACAGTGTCTCAGCTTCCAGCCAGTGTCCATGATGTGCAGGACTGCGGCCCTGACTCCTCGCGCCTCAGTGCGACTTAACGCAGAGGAAACACTAGCGGACAGTTAATCTGATGAGCATCATCCAGAGGTCACGCTCCGTCTCCAAACCAGAGGCGTCCAACCAGATGATCACAACGCATCTCCTTTGCTCCATGCTTCACTGTTTTCCATCCATCCCTCCTTACGCCTCACTCTTGCCGTTTCTGCTCGGCTAAACGTCTTGTTTATCTCTCCCCCCCTCTTCCCCAAATCTTCATTCCTGTGGGCGTGTTCGTCTAAAGACACCAATTTATTTATTTGTCTGATTTTTGAGCAGATACTGGGCAGATTCCAGTGAGCCATTAAATTGAATAATGATGCGTGCATGTTGATGTCAGCTTCAGCATTTAATTTCATCAGGGTGGAGGGGGGGGCAGTGGTGAGGATGGAAATGGCATCAGTTAATCAGGTAGCAAATCCTAACATCATACAACTTGTAAATGTATAATCCTAAACCATGATGCTGTCCAAAGCCTGTCTCTTTGTCTCACCTCATCATGACCTGCCATCAAAAATAATAAATAAATAAAAATTAAAAATAAAAACCAGGAAGAGCATTTCTGTGGAAACAGCTCTTCCAGTTCCCGGACTGCAATGAGCCCCCTCCTGTGTTTACTGCACCCCAGTCAATATGGTATTTATTTGCTCACAAACGTCTCCATCCTTCATGCCTTTTTTGATAATCACGCGCGGGGATGTTGATTTTCCTCCTTTCCATGCTGAGGCGGATGATGTGCAGAGGAAAGAGCGCGGTCATTAGTGATGCTGGGAGGTGGTGGGGGTGGGGGGGTGGAAAGGGAAGGCCATGTTTCTCCTACCTCAACGCTGAACTGATGATGCTCCTCTCCGGACACGGAAATCCACAGCAGAAGATGCAAGCAGAACGCTGCCGCGCAAAAACGAGCCCGTGCTTTTCGTTCACTGGCGGATGCTAAGGTCATAATGACCCGTTTTGATGTGGACGTGTTCGTTATTCCCCGAGTGTTTATTGGGAGAAGCCGCCCGTCCGCTTCATGTCAGATGGAAACCATCGCGCGAGCCGTCGAGGCAGATTCCGGTGATGCGCTTTTGTTTGGAAAAACCCCGACGATGATGATGATGATGATGATGGCGTTCCAAAAAATAAAATAAAATAAAATAAAAAAATATAAAAAAAATAAAAAAAAAAAGATCTGATGTCAAGCGTTGAGAACGCGACATGTTCCATCCACTGCCCGCGCCATTCTTGTTTCCACCCGGGGCTACATGTATCCAGCGGTGTCTGTGGCCATGTACAGTGCCAGTCTGCGCAGAGACAGGCTCCCTCCCCACTCCACGCGTGCGCTTTGATTTCTCGCACGGCGCAGCGGCAGCATCGCGCGCGCACAGCTGCCCCATGCACGGAGGCGCGCAAAGAGAGGGAGACGCAACCCTGCGCGAATACCATTTAAAATAAAACGAAACTGCGTTCACGAGTTTAAATTAAAGTTGTAAAGGACTCTCAGTGACCACCACCCCCAAATTTTAGCTCATGTTTGTAAAACTGACCGACTCTAACCTGATTTGTGGGTAATGTTGATTGTTGCAACCATCTTGAATTGTGCTGGCTCCAAAAGGTAACCAGTTATAGTTGATTTCGGAAAATTTGGTTAAAATACGCCCGGTGGTTCATGAGATATTTTGCTAACAGACAAACAGGATTGAGTCCACTAGTTAATGCTCAAGCATTTAGCAGTTGCAGTATGTGTTGGAAATGACTCTCAGCACACCACATCAAATTTAAGCTCTAAAATTGGCCTAGAGCCATTTATGTGTTTCTTAAGATCAGTTGGCCATCTTGAAATGGGTCGGCCCCAAAAGTTAATCAGGTTTACAGGTTCATCCATGGATTATTTCCTGAAAAATTCAGCAACATCCGTCCAGAGACTCGCGAGTTATTTTATTAACAGATAAAACTGATCCCACGGAGTTGATGGCAACAATGTAAACAAGCGGCTTGCACAATCCTTGAGCGCTCAGAATATGTGGTGGGGATCAGTCTCAGCTACAACTACACCAAGTCTTGTTCCATTATCTTTAACATTTATTAAGTTATAGCAAATTTGTGAGATTTTTTTTTTACTCGCTTCTACCTTTTGAAGTTCTGATAAATATTAATCAAGAAGCAAAATATGCTCAATGGCTCAACTTAATTTTTTTCTCTTGATTTTTTTCTTTCATAATTCCATCCCCACCTTTTCAAAACATGTTTAGTTTTTCTAGTTTCCAAAAAATAATGATCTTCCTGCTTTGAGCAACAATGACCACCAGATGGCAGTGTTTCATTTTATTCTCCATCCAGGAAATAAAGCAGGACAAAGTGGGACCTCAGTTCACTCCAGATAAACTAAAAATGAGCAGATAAAATGGTTTTCATTAGATTTGACAGGCAGGAATTCTGTGCAGCTTTACCATACAAAAAAGTATTTTAAGCAAGCTCGAGTTACAATAAATAAATAAATAAATAAATACAAACTGACCATGGAAGTTAAAGCTAGTAATGCATTTTCTGTGAAAATGAAGTGAGGACAAACTTCTGGTTGGTGTGATAGATCAAAAAAGCTGTAACTGAATTTTTACAGATAAAAAAAAAAAAAAAAAAAGATAAATGCTTAAAGCCAACAAAATCAAAACAATAGCTAAAAGCCAAAATTCTAGCATAAGCTAAAAGTAGCGAAAGGCTAAGTGTAGCTAAAACCTTAAGAAATGGGTTCCAGATGTGGAGGAATTTGGGATTTCCATGTATTTCTGTAGGGAAAAATATAAATAAATTTAAATAAAATGAATGAAAGTTACAAAAATTAACAACTATCTACAGAATGAGAGGAATATTTTGATATACAAGTGGCTAAAAAAAATACACAAAGGATACAAAAGTTAGATTTTCTAAAATGTACGGGAAAATGGGTTGTTAAAACCAGGAAAACAGCAGAATTTGGCCCAGTTCTTGCATTGTTTGAGCTTTTACGGGCCTTGAGGGGGGACCGAGGCAACTGGTTTGCATTTAGGCTTGAATCCATCCCTTTTCCCGATTGGTCAGTGGTAATGAAAAGAAAACATCTGTATCTTGGATCCAATGAGACGATCTGCATCACAGCCACAGTTCCTGTCATTCGTTCACTTTTCTAACAGAACTGGAGCTGAGTCAAGCAGTTGTATCTTTCTCTTCTTGGCTGAGTCCAAACGTGGCTCTGCCCACTTCAGTAAACCTCCAGATTCCCGTTCATTCATGCCTGTGAATGACTCACAACGCCCTGTGGCCGCATTGAGTCCAGTCTCAGATTCGAAAGGATTTAACAGAATGAGCAGCTGCTTGAAAGTTTTTTTTTTTTTTTTTTTTTTTACTGAATAAAAACCACAACCAGCACTAATCATCAACAATAAAATGTACAAGCGAGATGATGAAACAACTTTCATGATAAGATTTAAACTACTGTACACAGTTTTAATATAATTACTAATGAAACAGGCATTCATTTAATTAATTTATATTTTGCATTTAAAATCCTGCACTCCTAAAACATTTATTTTTGTCTTGATTTACTATATTGAACACCTCTCTGGTTTTAACACTTTAAGTAATGTATTTCTTATTTTATTCTCTGCATGCCCACTCCGTCTGAGATCTTAAAGCTCGATAACCTTCAGGTTAACCTTTAAACTATTATCGACATTACTCATAACCGAGAACGAGCTGTTCTGCTGTGAAACAGGAAGTGACAGATTGACAAGTTGAAAAAAAAAAAAAAAGGATTCCTATCAGATTAAAACAGGTTCATTCATTTACGCTCAGGCGTTTACTGTGTAACGGGTTGGGATGCCATGGAGACTGCATGCTCTGGCAGGAGAACATGGCTTAGAGCCAAAGAGGGCCCAGGTCAGGATAAATGAGAGACTGGGAAATATGACCATGCATGACAAAACTAAAGGCCTGCATCACTAAAACAAATTCTACATTCTGCTGTTTGCCTTTATCTGATTTTAGCTGCAGGAGGATTACCTGCAGGCAGGCAGACGGTGAGAAAGGAGGTAAAGTTGCTGGCTTTTCCCAATTAAAGCTAATTAATAGGTGCCTGACAGTTTGCAGTGAGCGCCCGAGGCTTTTAACCCATCCTGCTGAAAACAGCACTCAGACTGCTCTTATTATGAAAGTTGTTCTGGAGTCACTCAAATCAGATAGAAATCTAATCCGACCGCTGCGACAAGAGCTTGAAATACTGCAATTTATATAAAGATGAATCTGTCCAAGGAAAATGTTTCAGCAACTCAGCAATATTTCCTAACAACAAAAAAACAAACAATATTGAATATTTCTGCTTGTTATTTTGGGGGAAATCCTCCATCCATTTATTTGCTGCAATTATTTCTACTTATGTGTTTCAGATTTTTGAAATGGATAAATGGGCAATAGATTTGATTTTATGTTAAACTTGTGGTTCATTGTTTTGCAGGATACAATGTGCCTGTTTTGTTCTACACTCGAGAATTTACTGTATCTCAAGTGTCCTAATTCAACACATAAAATAAAGTCATTCACACCAGATTTGATTTATTAAATTTTAATTTGATCATCATTCTTTCTTTTGTAATAAAAGTGTTCAAACAAATCAGTTTTTTTTTTTTTTTTAATCTTATTTTTCAGGATGTTTTATGTTTTACAACCACTGTGTGATTTATTTTTTGGACATTATGTTCTTTTAGTATTTTTAAATAAATAAATAAATAAATAAATAAATAAATAAATAAATAAATAAATAAATAAATAAGTTGTTTTACTACTGTACAATCTGAGGCTGGATAACTTTTACATTTTTGCAACAGAAAAGCCAAAGCATCATAAAAGAGGTATTTTGTCTATACGATTCATATTAAGGGAGCCCATTTGACTACTGCCTAAAATGCCAACATATATTTGTAATAATCAAAAAAAAATCTACATTAACATTGTGTAAGTGTAAATAGATAAAAATCCTTTCAACCAAACAGCTGGTGTTCTTCCTCTCTGCTTCTTCAGCATCTCAGCTCCATTGTAAACGAGAACATGGACGAGGGGTGGCTGCAGAGGCGATGGTGCTTCATACTTTTTCCCCTGCATGCTTTGACAAATACCGGGAGGTTGCTGGTTCCATCCGAGTCCCGTCACGCACCTCAGCTAGCAGATCTGTGGGATAGCAAGTTGTCTCACCTCCCACGGCTGCATAACTGTTCTGCCACACTGAAGCACTTAATGAGAGTCCTTGTATAAATATTACCCAGAGGGATGTTAACAGAAGGAGTGCCATACACATACCTGGCCCCAATTGTTATTGTAAAAGGACTGGAAATATGAGTTGTGGTAATGCCACTCATTTATAATGCTCCTGATTATCCACAGATACAAACAGAGCTCATTAAAAGTAAAAATGGTGGAAAAAAGATGAGTATTTCAAGACGGGACAGGTTTATTTTCTTAGCCAAAAGTTGTCATCTCTCTTGGTCCCCTCTACCTTTCTGTGCTTACATTCTTTATTTCTTCATTTCACTTTATGCTGAGTCCTCAGTCAATGGGTCATTATTCTGTTTGTTTCATTTGGATCAGCAGTACAGAGAGAACAGATTGTTGCAGCAGACATGAACGTAAGGCACAACAACTGAATCACATCAACTGATTGTCTCATACAGTCAACCCAATCCAAGATGGCTACCACAGCTCATCTCTCTTAGCCAACACAAAAACTGGCTGTGTCAGTTTTACAGATACTGAGCTACAGTATGTCTGGCAGAAGCTGAGAATCATCACCGACCGCAAGTGTTAACATTTAACATGAGATTTCACAATTTCACATGAAATTGCATCATTTACAAGGTTTTACCAGAACAGCAACAACTACACGGCTTCTCGTTTTAAAGATGGTTTTAGTTGGAACTTGTGGCATGAAACTACGGTAAGTGGGCGGTATCTATTCCTTTAATTTCTTGTGGTTTTCGCAGGATGGTTTGATGAGCTCCCCAATGTACCTCAGTTGGATGACAACCTTTGTTTTATGATATTCAAACCATGCCAGAACGAAAATAGTGGGCGGGTTTACGAGGGATGGGAGGTTCTGGGGGTCTGCCCACAGAAAATTTTGAATAAAGTAGATACAATATAAGTAAGTAAGTAAGTAAATTTTATTTATATAGCACCTTTTTGAAGGTCCTCTGTCCCAGAAAATTTTGAATAAAGTAGATGCAATATAATTAAGTAAGTAAGTAAGTACATTTTATTTATATAACACCTTTTGGGGGGTCGTCCCCCAGAAATTTTTGAAAAAAGTAGATGCAATATAAGTAAGTAAGTACAATTTGTTTATATAGCACATTTTTGGGGGTTCTTCCCCAGAAATCTTTGAGAAAAGTACATGAAATATAAGTAATTAAGTAAGTAAATTTTGTTTATATAGCACCTTTTTGGGGGTCCTCCCCCAGAAAAGTTTGAGTAAAGTAGATGCAATTTAAGTAAGTTCATTTTATTTATGTAACACCTTATTGGGGGTCCTCTCTCCCAGAAAAGTTTGAATAAAGTAGATGCAATATAAGTAATGAAGTAAGTAATTAAATTGTATTTATATGGCACCTGTTTAGGGGTCCTCCCCCATAAATTTTTGAATAAAGTAGATGCAATATATAAGTAAGTAAATACATGTTGTTTATATAGCACCTTTTACAGGTCAGAAACCACAGTGCTTTACAGAATACAAGACATAAAAACACAAGATGAAAGATAAAAACAAAAGATAAACGATAAAACAACATGTCATCAGACAAAATAAAACTAATTAAAAGCCAATCTGAACAAATGTGTCTTCAGCTGCCTTTTAAAGTATTAAGAGAATCAAGGCAGCACAAAGACTGCACAGTCTGGGGGCCACAGCCCTAAGAATTTTATCACATCTGGTCTTAAAATGAGTCTGGGACCATTAACAGCATTTGACTAGATCTGAGGCTGTGAGAAGAGGAATATCCTGCATTTTGGTGTATTTTAATGGGTTGTTAAACCTACATTTGTAAACTTCTGCATATGCTAAACGGTCATCTGCTCAGACGGCTTTCACTCAGTCTGCGCCACACGTCTTCATCTCCTTCCAGTTGAAGCTGCGTCATCCAATCACATCTTGCCACATGTACACAGTAAGCCAATAGGGTGCCTAGCGTACTCTTTGAGACACGCCCACATCTGAGGAACAAGCATGGGAATTTTGTTAGCATGCAAAGTACTTGAAGTTGACCAAAACCTAATTTAGTGGAAGCTAATTCAGCTAACGGTTTTCAAAGTTAGCAAAAACACTAATCTGCTAGTAATATACTGTATATTTTTTTGTTCTGCTATTAGCCGTTAGCGGATTCGTGGATCTGCGCCCACCACTGGTTAAAACAATCAAGCTGACAGTTGCATCACATCCACAACATAGAAAAATGCTCTCACGGCCTCATCTGAAACCTTAGCCTCACGTTAGGCAACGTCTTCTCAAAGAGTACGGCCCTAATTTCACTCAGCACAACAACCCCCTTCCTCCAGCAGTACGACTAAAGACGATTTGCAGTGCCATTAGGCAGCCATAATGAAATAAACACCAGGCTGAGAAATGATTTCTATCCCTTCTGTCCCCACAGAGTCTGATAAGCATACGACAACAACAAACACGTTTTGGTGCCCAGTTAGATTTTGATCCTCATAGGCTGAGAAATTATCAATGAATATACAGACTGGTGTCATTTGTGTACAGATAAGAGAAAAATATATTAAAGGAAATTGATCAAAGGATGCCACGACTAGAAGCTGACTACAGTATATGTTTGTGAAAACTCAATCAAGTTTGTCTTCATCCTGCATGAGTCATAGAGATCTTAGTTTCTGCAGACATGATAAGTGACCAAAATTAACAAGAAGTGGACGTGTTTTCCTGAATCAACCCCTGCATTTTGAGTTTCTTCATTTCAGTCACATATTTGCTCATTTTTTTAATGGAGTTCCCGTTATTAAATGAAATGGAAAAATTGTAATGACCTGTAGACACTGGAAATAGGATCAAAACCCCAAAGCTTGGGTTGTGAGGGCAGAAGCTTGAGCAAGGAGACTCAGGCGCCACTTCCAGCTCTTCTGGGAAGGTTTCATTAATTTGTGTACGTATTTTAAGGACAGTGCACATTAATAAATGTTCCGAGTATACAAATTTGCTGCAACAACAGCTAAATGGCAATTTTAAGGTGTTCCAAGTACAACAGAGTGGCATATCTCTAACACGTCCTGGATCTTCAGGGTCTTCTCTGAATTAGACATGCCAGGAAAATCTCCCTTGAGAGATGCATCAGGCCTCTGTACCAGATGCCTGAACCACTTTAACCGCTTGATGTGAAGGAGCAGCGCTATTCAGTCTCTGCCCAGAGAACTGAACTTCTCACCCTTTCTCTAATGAATAGTCCAGCTACCCTGTGGAGAAAATTTATTTTGACCGCTTGTATCTGCGTTCTCGTTCTTTCTGTCACCTAAAATTCATGACCACAGGTAGATGTAGAAACGCCGACCACTGAACCGAGAGCTGCACCTGGCAACTCAGCTCCCCTTTCACCACAACAGACCGGCACAGTGTCCACAGTACAGAAGCTGCACCAATTTCTCTGTCCACCTGACGCTCCATCCCGCCCCCACTTGTGAACAAAACTAAGAGATACTTGAACTCCACCACTTGAGGCAGCATCCTACTCCCAAGCCGAAGTGGGCAATCCCCACTTTTCCCGACTGAGGACCATGGCCTCAGATTTGAAGGTGCTGGTCCTCATCCCAGCCGTTTCACACTTGGCTGCAAAACACTCGAGAGCTGGAGATCGTGGCACGGTGATGCCCAAAAGGACCACATCATCTGCAAATGACAGAACCTGGATCCTGAAGCCAATGACCGAGACTCACACTGTTCTCTGGCTGCACCACGAACTTCTGTCCATAAAAGTTATGAACAGAATCAGAGACATGGGCGGCCCTGTTGGAGCCCAACTCTAAAAATGACCGTTTTACAAAGGTTGAGCTAAAACTCAGTGTGGTTGGAGCTGAGAGTCATCCACAGCACAGACTCTGAGCTCTACGATATCTTGCAAGATCTCACCACACCACACAAGATCATGTATAACTTAAAGGTTCCTTCACCAAATAAGAGGATAATTTGATGTGAATCTTGAAAGGTGGCGTGTGATATCCGTGCAGAATGGCCTTTAATTAACATAATTAACAACACAAGTGACTTATTAATTAAAATTAAACATTAAGGAAGCTAAATGTGCTGTGTTCTTCTGGGTGAGTGTTGTGGCCATAAAGCTTATCTTCAGCAGAGGAAATGGGCCATAAAAGTTGACTTCATTAAACTCCTGGTGGTTTTTTTTTTTTTTTTTTTCTTGACTACAGGAAGTTTATTCAAAGGGTTAACATTTTTTAACAGATCATGTGTGAGTGCCGAGTCATGTCTCCCGAGGCTGGGGCACACAGCAGTGGGAGGATTTCTGCAGAAACGTGTGTGTGTTCACCTGAGCATTGGCGCATCTGTCCTTCCTCCTCCTGCTGGTGACGTCACCACAGCCAGAGGTTTGTCCTCGCGCCGTCTGAAGATATATGTGCGCGCAGGAGGAGGAGCTGTCAAAGTTGGACTTTCTCGGAGAAGGAGAAACAAGTCTTCACTCACAGAACTGCTCGTTTCAAACGGAATATCGCGTCTTGTCGACGTGGAGTGACTCCTTCTCGTCAAGGAGCTTCGAGAAAAAGAATAAAAACTAAAAGACACGATGGCTGCTCGTTTTCTCTGGATCAGCCTCACCTCTCTGCTCTACTTGGGCTGCTGTGTTCTGGCGGAAAGGAAAGGTACGTGAGATTTATTATTTAATTTTTTGTTGTTGTTGTTCAACATTTACATAAATCTGTGAGAAAATCCCAGACGAAACCGCAGAGAGGGAAAGAGAAATGTGATCCTGCAGGAGGGAGAAAAAGTTTCTCACAGTCCCGCTGTTCACTCCCTCAGAATATGACTAGAAAAAGAGTTTACTTTGCAGCGAAAGCAGCGGATAACGAGCGTGAATTTTTCGCGCATGCGCAATGCACCGGGTTGCCAATTAGTTAATTAGACTAATGAGCATCTTGGCTCAGAGGATCCAACTGCTATGGGAGGGGATGTTGATTGAGCAATTTGCTGGTGTAATTCTTCCTTTTTTCACAACTGCTGTTGTGAATTATAGTTATAATATATTTAATTCATGAATTATTGTTGTTACTGAAAATTATCATTGTTTGAACTGATTGTTTGAAAAAAGGGGCAGATATAATAAGATTCTTTTTTCTTCTTTCTGCTACCTTTCATTTTTTTACATTTTGTATGTTATCATTTATGGGATTGCTTGGTATTGTATTAAAAAATGAACAAATAAAATAAACATAAACATAATTCATGAATTAGGCAAACTCATCTGTGTTTGAGAACTTTTGTTGCTTATGTTGAAACAATCTAAAAGTGGTTTATTTTATTTTATTTTTTCATATAGATGGCATTTTTGTACCTAACTTGTAGGTTGACTTTTACCTTTTGAACATCTTGTTGCATGATGTTAGTAGAAAAAGCTGTTTTTATTTAACTATCATTTGAGATAGTTAGCTTTAAATATAAGTACTGTGTCTTTATCTGTCTTGCAAAAGTGAATTTGCAAAAATTGGGGGTTGATGAAAGAATGAAATAGTATTTTAATTCTCTCCCTCTTGCACGTTTAAGGCCACTATTTTTCTCTGAATTCTCTGTTTTATTCATCTTTACATGTCATTTAAATTTAATCTCAGAATACTCTTGAGTTAATGTTTGCCTGAAATTTAAAAACTCAGATTTATTCAGTGCTGGTTTGAGGGACAAGGCCTCCTGAAGCTGCAGATGTCAGGAGAGAAAGTGACCAGTAGCATCACTTTACTCCCTAATGACTGGAACTTCCTTTTCCCTTGGATCATAATTGCGTGCACTGATTGCTGCTCAGCTCTCTTCCTCCAGAAACACGTGTGTTCAGCACCAGCAGCGCACGTTAAGCTTCCTCTGACTGCCAATCACCATTAATGATTCTCTGCAAAAACACAACACATCAGATGTGCTTCTTTGCCAAATGAGGGGGATCTTAAGATATGAGGACGACTGAACAAATCAGGTTTTTTGTTTGTTGTTGTTGTTGTTTTTTTGGGGGGGATTGGCCAAAGATACTGGGGATTTATTTTATTTTCTTTAGCATAATTAGTTTTTCCTCTAGTGACCAACTTGATTTCAACAAGATACGTTTTCAGTGATGGGGGTGTTTGTACATCTTGATAAGTTTGTGTTACAGAAAAAAAGTATTTGTTGTTTAGGCAGTTGAAGCTTACATCAGTGTGTTCTGGGGTTTATTCATGGGCTCATTCAAAACCTAAGAATCCACATCAGTTTATTGTATCATTTTGATCAATTTGTTCCTTTTAAATAAATAGACTATGCTTATATAGCACCTTTCTATCTTATCAAGATACTCAAAGTACTTTACAATACAATCTGTGCTCATTTACCCATTCATACATCACTCTACTAGATTTCTACAAACCTAATTGAACAAAGTCTAAAGAGCAGTGCTTTATCACATTCATGCACCAATGGGACACACATCGGAGGCAATGAGGAGGTCTTTGTCTTGCCCAGGGACACTTCAGCATGTGACTTTTCGTGGAATTGAACCCCCAACTCTTGCAGTAGAGGACGACCGCTCTAACCGCAGCCACAGCCGCCCCACAACTCTTAAAGTGCTGCTTCAAGAGCCTAAAGTTGTACTCTTTACTGTCCTTGTGATATTTTAGTTCAGGTCCATAAATCAACAATACCTTTAAGTGTATTATGGCTGGATTTGAACTTTGTTTCTCAAATAGGCCTTGATAGATTATGTTTAGAAAAGGCAAAGCTTTATTTTTTTTTAATGAAAAATAGACATGACCCATTTGAGCAAGAATGATCCAACAGAATTCATAAGAAATCAGTGAACTTCTGAAGCAGAGGCAGTAAGATGCAAACCGTCAGAATAACGACAGAAATGTTCAAAATGTGTCCACATTTTTATTTTCTGTTTGTTTGTTGTTTTTTTTTTTAGCTGTGTTTTTGATGGCTCTTGCAGATGCATGCACAGACACATCTGTTTGCACACGTTTTGCCTTCAGCTTGTGTCACGTATCACCTGTGAGTGGCTCATAGCGACACAGGTGATTAACAACACACGTTGGGAGGTGGCAAATAGCTGAAACAACACCAAAAGTCCTGGTGTGAGCCATAATCTACATCCACATCACAGCCTGTACACCTTCTAAGAGCCAAATGAGCTTCATGTTGGCAATCTTTCTCAAATTTGGCAGGTTTGTGTGTCAGTTGGATGGAAACACCTTTAACATCTTCAGCATGTTGCTGAGCTCTTAAACAGGCTCACAGTCCAGGTTCTGTAGACTTTTCAGGCCTGGAAAAAGTGACAAAGATACAAAGCTCCTATAAGGCCTTGAGGGGAAATTCTTCAAGCATGAAAGCAAAAAAAAAAAAAACCCTTCTTACTCACAGGTGTTGCTTTATGCCTTGGTTGTCATTACTTGCATGCAACTGTCTGATAAATACAACCATTTTAAGACTCTGACATGATGGTTAAGCACCATCTGCCCTGGTTAGGTGAAGCCCAGCTGACTAATTAAAGTTTCAAAAGCTAAAAACTTGTATCAACCTGTTAGTTTGAAGCTACTCTTTAAAAATAACTAGAAAGATAAAATGGTCAAAGTATGTGTTGATTTGCAAGCACAGATACGCCCACGACAAATCATGAGATATTTTGCAGATATAGGCAAAGTAAAATATCTCAGGATCTCATGATTTGGTGTGGGTGTATCTGAGATCGTGAGATATTTTGCAGATAGGCGACGTAAAAAAAACAAAAAACATATCAGTTGGATTTCAAGGACCATGTTCGGTGTGTTTTTCATCTACTACTACACCAAAGTTGACAGTTATAGCCATTTTTGTGTTTTCTTCAAGGTCAGTTGGTTGTGGCCGCCATCTTGAATGAGGCTGACTCCAAAAGTTGGAACAGTTGTAGATGATTACTGCATGAAAGTTTCATTTGAATTCATCAAGTGGTTCATGAAATAGTCTAGTGACAGACACAGAAAAAACTTTCAAATCCGCCTTTCACCTTATGGTGGGCAAATATTTACATTGGGTTTATGTGCAACGTGCTATGGCCTCATCTATTCCTGCTTTTAAGAAATAAATTTGACCGTCTCTCTTCCAGCGAAGTCCAGCTTTTGTTCAGCGACCAGTTTTACTGGGTTTCAAACTCAGCTTGCTGAATTATAGAAAAACCTCCTGCTCACTTTCTCAGCTGTCATCTACTATGAGGTTGCACGAATTCAACAACCAGTAAGAACTGGAATTATGGTTTATTTTTCCTGTCAAATCGCAGATTCATTTTGTCTTGCTCCTGCCACCAGTAAACTTGTGACGGATCAGGTTAATCACAGGAGCCCCTCAGTCCCTGATATGAAGCTTGATTCAGGCTGATTACAGTATGCGTTTCCAGAATTATTAGCTTGTCCTAGCACCTGACAGGATGAGATTGAAAATAATGATGAATACAAGTCAAGTTTAGATGTGTTGCTTCTGCATTAAAACGTGCTCGCAGATCTGCTGAAGTCGAGCTGAATCATGACGTTTCACTTCTGCAGCACATTTCTGCATCTCGACAAAGTGTTTTTCCCTGCGTGTTTAGTTTTAGATTTAACAAGCCAGCATCCCTCATCAATCACGTTTTTTTTCTTCCAACTTTCTCAGAAAAACTCCTCTTATTTTCATCAAAGCCAACTAGGAGTGATAGTGAAATACTGCTTAAGACCCAGTGTAATCTTAGAGGCCAAAGTGGTCCTCCCACTCCTGCTGCTGCAGAAACTCTGTCTTCCTGCTTCTCTGACGATCTTACCAGACCTACATCTGCTGCAACCATTGGTAGAAATAGTCTTTTAGGTTAAGGCCGTGGAAGCTGAAGTATAATTTCGGGCCAGCCTTTCTGCAGCTTTGAGAAACTGCACTATGTCTGAATAATTTTGGAGAGCTGCTGGCAAGGTGCAGGATTTGGGTTTCACCTGAAGACAATGGCACCTCTGTGGAGAGCAGGTTATCTGGCAGCACAGATGCTTTCGTAAGGAAGCGGATTATTACCATGAAGCACATCCACTCAAAGCCAGACATGAGTGTCACCAACAAAGAAACCCATGAAGTGAAACAGGTGTTGTTGTTCTTCTAAGCTTTTAACTCATCGTACAATCAATGTATTGTCCATCCTGCTGTGATATGGTAACTATGTGTCTGGTTCTGCCTCAGTAGTTTGGATACTTCCAGCATGGAATAAGTGAGTGAATCAGTGGTTACTGATTGAATGGGTTTGCACCCTTTGTTTTTACATGGCAACAAAGTCATCCACATCAATTAGTCTTTCCATGATCATCTGGTTGCATGCAGTGGAAAGAGACCAGGTATTCAGGCTGGAAAAAGACCCAGCTGCTATCTTCCATCTCATCGGATGCAGCCTCGTGTTTAAAGGGGAAAAATCCACAGCTCTAATAGTATTAGTAATTTGTTTTAGAATGTCTTACTTTCTAATGAGTGGTTATGTTTTTCTATCTGGTTTAATTTATTTAGCATTTTTAAAATAATCACAAATTAGGATGAAATGATTGCATTTTGTGTCCCACAATTATTTTTCTTAATTCATATGTTTAGGAACTAATCTTGATAAATCTGCCATTTTTTTTTTCTTTTTATTGAATATTTGCTGCTTTACATCAGCTTAGAAGGATAATCCGGTCATTTATGAAGTGATATTCTGTAGAACAGTACGGTACACAAACATCAATCATTTGAGATATGGAAAAAGAGGGAAATGTCTGTAGGTCATGCAGATTTATTTCTTAAAAAATATGGATTCATGGTATGGTTTAATCTTGGTAGGTCCGCGTCCTTGCTATTTTTTTTTTTTTTTGAAGAACTGTGACCATATACAAATATCTATACAAACTTATCAAAGTACTGTATATGAAGTACTTTCAGAAAGGGTGCCACATACTATGTGCTCTTGAAGACTTTCTAGCCCTCTTGATAGACACTTTTTGCCCCACTCCCCTCAGCCTATGGTTGCGGAGCATTAAGTGTAGAACCACTAGACTGAGGAACAGCTTCTACCCTGAATCTGTTAGACTCATGAATCCCTAACCAGGATAACCAGTGTAAAAATAAAATAAAAAATAAAAAAAATCACTGTAAAGTAATCCTTAAAGATCCTTATATACTGTTTCTTTTTACACTTTATATTTTTGCTATTGTTGGGTGTAACGGATCCTTTTGTTCCACCTCATGTATCACGTGATGCGAATGACCGTAAACCTGACTTGGAACTTGACTTAGGCTCTAAACTAGTTTTGTTCAAACCAACAGACACATTTCCTTCAAGCAAAGAAATGCATTGCAACTAACTCTACGAGCCTGTTAGCCTAAAGGATCAACTAGAGAGAACATAGCGAAAGGAGTTTGAAGAAAAATAGGGGCCAAGACCAAATTGCCTACAAAAATTCCAGACTTCTTGCAAGATCCTTTGAACAATCAGGAACTCTTTGCTCCTCTGACTCAGGAGGTGTCGTCAACAGATAATCGTGTTAGTAAGAAAGTACACGTCACCTCAGGTAAGGGGAAAGAACAATATATTTTTATGTTATGGATCTAATCCATGTGAAAATAATAATAATCATTCTAAATTCTATACTTCTTAAGCCCAACTGTTGTTTTGCTGAGCTCCAGGCATCAGATGTTGTGTGATCATGAAGAGGCAAACTCCAGAATGTGCATTCATATTCAGGATGCCTTAGAGAAGGGTGCCAGGACCATGTACACAATAATCATAGATGTCATGGTGATCCTTGCAGGCTTGTTCTTTGAACTGCTTTCTTACAGACATATACACGATGTAATTTTTGGTACAGAAGAGCATGAACACCGTCTGTGAACACCTTGATGAATCCAAGTGCAAAGCATTGCCTGTCTTCCATGCCTACACTGGATGCAACACTACATCCCAGTCCCAAGGGAAAGGAAAATTGTCTGCACGGGAGCCTTGGGAATCATTCCCAAATGTCACAGCTTTTATCTTCATGGCAGAACACCAGTTTGAGCCTTGTGAGCTGACCTGTCCAACGTTGGAAGTGCTGGAAAGATTTACTTGCATCTTGTATGATATGACAACTGCCATGAAAAGTGTGAATGAAGTGCGCCAAGAGCTCTTCTCCAAGAAGAGGAAGTCTATAGACCATGTAGTTTAGTTTAAGTTTATTCATTTTACATTCAATAGTAACAATAACATTAAAATATTCAACATGAAAAGAAAAGTAAAAAAGAAAAAAGAACATAAAATGAAAGGTGGCAGAA
>JARVGV010001740.1:24671618-24685218 GCA_031762435.1 Hypsolebias longignatus | reverse complement strand
GTAGAAGGAGGTGAGGACTGAGCTTCCCAGACCAGCTCACCTCAGCCACCTGAGGAAGTAGAGTCTCTGATGAGCTTTCTTGATCAAGTTGGTAGTGCTGTTGCCCCAGCTGACGTTTTCAGGTGCACACCTACTTGCAGCTGGAGACCACTTCCACTGCAGATTCTTTTATTGGTGGTGGTGGGTGGGGATAGATGTGTTTGTTCCTCCTGAAGTCCATGACCATGTCCTTTGTCTTCTTCACATCGATGTGAAGGTTGATCTTCCTGCACCAGCTCCCCAGGTGTTCCACCTCCTGCCTGTAGCTGGACTCATCGTTGTTTGTGATGCATCCCGCCACCGCTGTATTGTTGGATATCGTTTTTGTAAATGACGAATAAAAACAATAGTTTTGTAAACATTGTGTTTCCACGTGGTCAAGACCCAAGACAAGTTTTGATATTTTAAAGACTCAACAATGAATCGGTTGAGAGAATACTTAAGAATGAAAAAAAGTTGAAGCTTTTAAGACGGGTATAGATGAAATTTTTAAATTTCAACTCTGGAAAAAAAAGAAAATAATTTTTGTTTCTTCTAAACAAATAAGTTAATGTTCTGTTCTGAGCCCCATGGCTCTGCGACGTATAGCTATGCAAATATAAGATGTGTCAATGAGATGGACACGGGTGGTGGTGAATGGATCAAAGGATGAATCACAGGATGCACAAACATAACATTGGATGGATGGGGTGAGATTTTTATTTTGAAATTGTCCTAGTTTAGTCATGCATCAAAGAGGCAGCGGTTTGCTCCTTTCAGCAGCTGAACATCCAAACTGCAGGGGAGGGTCTCCATTCCATTATCCTACAGACCTCCTGTCTTAATGTCACCTCCTCTGGTGACCTGCAGGCCATCCTGAGGAGCAACACTGCAAACTGTGTTAGCCCAAAAAAGAAATCCCCCACAGGGAGGAGAACAATGGTCAACAAACTGATCTCTGCCCCAGAATATTTCAGAAGAAAGCATTGTTTGCAGGGCAGTCTCTGAAGCTCTATTCTTAAAACGATTAACCGGTTGTATTAATCATTTAATGGACATTAAATGTTGAATTTTGTAGGAAGGCTTCATAATTTTAGTTTGATCCTTTTGGTTCGTAATGGTGTCTCACTATTCCAGGGGTGTGGTTCAGAGAGGGGTGTCTTCTTACATTAGATCCTGAACACCGTTAGCACTTTAACATTTATCCATTAATTAGTTCTCTAATTTAAGTATTGCTTCAGATGACTGACATTTTAATCACAAAGATAGTCTTGACTTATCTTAAGTTGAAAATACTGCTGATTGTGTAAACATTGGTTTGGGTTTGATATTTTAATGTGTTTAATTTACAAAGACCATGACTATTTGTGCTTTCCAAATGAATCCTGATCCGACGTGTCTGATTTTTAGTTTTTATAGCTCAACTCCCCATCAGACAATATCTTTTCTTTACCTCTGTTATTAAGGCATTACATGCTTCTTTGCAAGGGTGTGTCTGAATGTCAGTCAAGACCAAAATTTCCAGAATGTACCAAAATTGTGCTATTAGCAAGAATTAACTTGCCAAAAACACAAAAGATGTTTTGCCTCATTACTTTTCATGTCCTCTTTAAGGAAAAGTGGAGAAAAAAGCTTTTGTTCAGCTGTGAGGTGTACATAAACGTCAAAGTTAAGAAGAAAAAGTCTAAGTAATCTCATGAATTACATTTGTACACAGACATTTGAAAACTTTTGCATGCACCTGTGTTGCTTTCAGCCTTTTTTTTTTTTGGTCTGGATCCACTGTCACTGCATTAACTGGTCCAAGCTGCAGAGACAAAAACAAGTTCTCAGCTTACATTGGTCCATTGTGGCGATTGCTCCCAACAAAAGTGTCTCTTACAAAACATGCAGAAACTGAAATATCCAGTCTGGGTTATGGCTGTCCTACGAAATAACATAATTTTTGCGTGACAAAAACACATCGTCCAGAGTGGAAGTAAAGCAACAAAATAAATGTGCAAATGAACGCAGAAACCCCAAGTTTCTGGACAAAACGCTCTTTATTCAGTCGTCCTTGACCTTAACTTGCCTTGTAGACAGGACTTTACATCCGTGTGTCAACAAAGAGGAGAAAGGCATCCCTGTTGGCTACGAGTTTAAACACTGGGTGGGTGAAAGTATCCATTTAACTCACTTTATATCAGCAGAGCAACTAGTTCTTGTTTTAGCATACTAACACAAACAAGCTGATGGGAGCATATTTTTAAAGTGAAACTTTTTTTTACATGTTAAAAGTTTCTATGTTGTTTCCTGATCTGTAGCACCTAAATTAATTGTTATATTATTTTGTTTCTGCTGAAGTTCAATAGTGCATTTTTGATTATATTTTCCTTTTTTTTTTTTTTTGCCCTCGATACGAACTATTGTGAAGAAGAAGAGAAAATAATAATGTCAACAAACATAATAGTGATATCAGTTCTAACTTTTTTTTTTTTTTTTTTTTTTTTTTTTTTTTTTACTATTTAAGGTAGGTATTGGGCCTGATCTTTTGTAAACCTCAGACCTGCTGATATGGCTTGAAATAATTTGTTTGGGTTTTATCCTCAGACCATCTGTACATGTGGTGCAAATGTTTCAATAAATCAAACATTGTATTGTGATCACAAAGATTAACAACAAATTAGACCAAGTAGACACAAATAAGTATAACAGCTGTTTAGATCTACTTCTGTCAAATAAAAATAAAAATAAACTTTTTCTTTAATAAAGATCTTCACTTCGGATGTGATCATCCATTAAATGTCTGTTATTAGTTGTTATCTTCCCCATATGAAGCATTCAGAATGCTCCTCCTCTTCCTCCTAGTAGGTTTAAAGGTATTCTTATTGCTGATAATATGATCACGTGGTTAGGTTAAGAGTCAAAGGTCTGGGGGTTAGGTTTAGGGTCAGTAGTTTAGGTCAGGTGTAAGGTTAGGTTTTGGAAAAGGGTTGTACATATAAAGCTAACTAAATACACTTCTGGTTTTACATGCAAGTTGCAATACATATTATCACCTATAAAAATGTAACTTTAAACCTACTAGGAGGTAGGAGAGAACATTCTAAATGCTACCTATGGGGATAACAACTAATACCATCCATTTGATGGACTAATAACATAAGCTGCTGCTAAATGTCACAACCATGATAGGGTTTCTGTTAAAATCTATTTATTTATTTTGGAATCAAAGCAAGACCTCAGTTTTTTATTTTTGTATTCCATTGCGTTGCGAGCCAGTTTCAACATCTCTGGGCTCTCATCAGCATCATACTGTAGTTATTTTACTGCAGACAGTAATAGATGCCAGCATTGTTCATAGTGTTGTAACGAAGCTCAGTGACCGTGTTATTCTCTAATTAGTTCAACTCCTGCAACTCTAAAACACGACACACTCCGCATCCCCGGTGCTCTACCTTTTTTGTAATTGCCCAGTAAATTTCAACAGCGCCATTGTTTCACTGCGCTCTGCATTAATTTCCTGCTGGGACTTTGAGCGGAACATCTTCATTACTGCATGTTTTCTTTTCGATTAAAGCCAGAGATTTCTGGAAAGAAGGAAGCAGTTGTCTCTCTTGCAAGTTAAACTGACTCTGTTTTTGCAAGGACCCACTAAGCTGTTAGTACAGGCTACATATTTTAAGGATGTAACTAAGGACTCCCATCAGCCATGTGCCACTTAAAGCGTCATTAGACAATCATTGTCTGCAGCTGTACTTTAATTTTCATAACAAACTTGGTCTTAGAAGCTGCGTGGCTGGGTTGAAAATGGGAAGGATTGAAATACCCCGGAGTGCAATGTTGGACCTGAGCCAGAAAGGAAGGATTAGCTCTTTGGACCTGCTCTATATCCACTACATCAACAACCTCCTCTTGAGCTGATTAAAGCTTCAGCCTGAGATTTAATTTTCTTTTTTTCCCCCCAATATGAATTCACTTGTTTAGTTTTTATCATGTATTATTGCAATAAGCAGGCACCAAGAAGATTAAAAACTGAAAACTATATTGGGTTTTCAGGTCAAAGGTCATATCAACAGCCAGCTGAGTTTGATTTATTAAAGCAGTGAAGCTGGACTTTTGAACCGCAGGTACAGAAGAATGATGGATTAAATGGGAAGGAGCAGTAGCTGAGGTTTGGTCCTGTTTTTGATTTGTGTTTGTTTGTTTGTTTGTTTGTTTGTTTGTTTGTTTGTTTGTTTGTTTGTTTGTTTGTTTGTTTGTTTGTAATGAGGAAAAGCAAAGCAGTTTGTTTTGTAGGGTCCCCTCCAGTTATTCCGAATGATCATTATCAGAAAATAAACAACAATGAATATTCTTTGTATCAATTCTGCGTGTTTGTAGAGTTTCTGAGATGCATAAAATCAAAGTAATTTCTCTACAAGCATGAGATGTCTATGTGTCTGGATCTCTGCAATCTGTACTGAATTAACTTAAAAATTAGTTTTATTTTTCAAACGCAGACTCAAATGTGCTGAATTACAAATTTATTGAAAACTCTGCACCAGTACAGCACAAACGCACCAATAGCTTCACAAGTCAAACATGTAAAAACAACACAACTTTAATTTGTTCAGTCAGTGCAGTTATGAGTATAATATCCATTGTAAAATAAATAATAATAAAGATACTGAAACTGACAAAAACAATAAGTTGACAACTTTGGTCGAACATGAAAAAGTAAACTTGCAAATGGTCAGGAATTCTAAATATAATGTAAAATAAATAATAAAGGAGCTGAAATAAGAGGAGAAAACTAGCTCATAAGCTCCTGTACTTATTCGGTCACATTATCACCAATACCCGATCAAGAAATTTTATTTTGATATTGGTACAGATACTAATAACGGATCGGTGCATCTCTAGTTTGACATGGAGCATTTTTTTTTACTAAATAACATATATCATTTCCAACATATAAATCACCTTGAACAACTCAAGTTTTATATTTCCTTGAAAATAAAAACCCATTGATTGTATAAAAATGCATGCAGTGGTTTGATTTCAAATCCAGACATTTTCTTTTGATTTTAATTTCTTTTAATAAGCCAAGTGCTATTATTTGTATTTTATTATTTGTATTCAAGGACTATACTGTAACATTCACAACCATTATACTTTAATGATGAAAATTATTTTAAGTGCTTTCCCCTCATCTCAATGTGATCAATCATAAATTATCTTTTTTATTAAAATTTTAATTTAAATTTGACTAAATGTGTCTTTTTGTTGAAAAATTTAGATTTCAGTGTCAGAATAAATCAAAATTGCAATGCAAGTCTCGACTTTGGTCAACAATCTCATCTCCAAATAGAATATATTTTTAATTGGTTTTTATTTAATACTCTGATAATTCTCAATCAGGACATCTGCACAGGTTCTTAAGAAACTGTCCAGATGACCTGATTGACAATTATCAGATTTGACACCTGGATTATTGAGCATGAACATTCTTGTTTATTTAATAATCTTTAAACATTTTTATTCAGGCAGGCTTTTAATAGCTGGTGGCATTTTTGTATACTTTTTATAGTTTATTTTTAACTTTTGTCTTGAAGCACCTTTTGCACCTTTTGCTTCTATAAATAAATATTGGTTGATTGATCTTTTAGAAGATGTTTGATTAAATTATTGTGCACTGTGTATTGCCTCTATGTGAAGCAGCTGAAAGGTTTGCAGCAAGTGATAATTCATTCGTTATAGAACATTTTTCCTTATAAAAAGGCATTTTTACCTCTTTTATCGTTTAGATTTTGTGCACATGACTTGTTGGACACGTTTTAAACTCTTGCTTGCACTCTGTCCACTCTTTGAAGTAGCAGTGATGGTTTCAAACACGAGTGTCTGAGCCCAGGTCCTTGTGTTTTGTAGCTGATAGCAATAAAAAGGGTTTTGTCTGCCAAGTCTCTTGCCTTTGATGAGTGACGAAAAGCAGTCCAGCCTTCCACTGAGCTAAATACCTCTCGGTGTCTCTGCGGTGTGGGGGTGGCCTTGAAACAACACCCATCTCCAGTCATAATCATCTTAAAGAGAGCTTTAGACGTTGTTTTGGGGGGAGTACTAACTAAGTCTCATGCTTTCTTTATTTTCTGTTATGAACAGCATATTACCTTTAACACTGGATGCAGTCTGAGCTGTAAGCTTTAGGGAAAGATGTTCCCTAAAAAGTGAGCCCAGCTTTATGTCAGTCCTTGTTTGTTACTTTGCATTTATGCGAGTTGTTTTAAAGGCATTCAGTGGGTTTTTAACTGGGCTTCCATGGGCCGCAAGAACTTGGCAGCGACACCCCGCTGCATTTCAGACATTTTTAGTTTCGTGTGTCATCAGAAGGATGTAACAAAATCCTTCAGAGATTTCCTTTTCACATTAAATTGGTCATGCTTTTAGTGAGAACAACTTAACATGCAACCAAATACTCGTTCCCAGCTTGAAAATTATGTAAGCTCCTCCACTGTGTTAACTTATCCTCCGAGGTCCATGTGAGCCCCGTCTCTTGCCAGTGTGGACGAGGAAAAAACTCAGGATTTAGGAGCCTGCCGGTGTGTAAATCTTTGCTTGAAATAGTGAGCAATGGCTTACCGACAAAGCAAACCTCGGGGCTTTTGTTGAATATTCCTTTTATGGGGTCACTCTGGGATGACTAGTGGGAAAAAGCGCGGCCCTAGACATGACTAAGGTAACTAACAGCTTTGTTGGCAGGCAACAATGAGACAGTGGCTAGATCTGCACAGAAATGGACCCGTCAGCAGTCGGGCTAAAAATAAGAAGTCCTTAAGCAGAAATGTTGCCTCAAAGAGTGTTTATCTCGCGTGTTCAGATGGTGAATGCTATCTGCGCTGTGTCGGGGTGCTTTAGCTGTTTGTTCTGCACCGGCAGTGCTTAAACCAACAGGGAATTCCTGAACCACAGCTGCTTTTGCTTGCTGGGATCATGCATGAAATGTGTGGGTCTCATCACTAGCAGTGGTTTTCTTTTTTTCCAGACATGATGGTTGCTGGAAGAAGTTTTTTTTAGAGTGGGGATGGGGGGCGCTTGTATAGTTTTAGTAGTGATTTTTTATTTTATTTTTTAGTACTATGCTCACTGCCCACTCCCTTTCCAGTCTTCCTCTCAGGCTTCCTGTGGGATTGAAGAGTACAACTTTAACAGGAGAAGGAGAATAAGAAAAGAAAAAAAAGTTGGGTGTTTGGATGTGGGGTTGGGAGGAGTGGGGGGCTTGAATGGGCTTCAGCAGGGAGAATGACTGGACGTTGGAGAGGAAGTGGGTTTAACTGGAACACTAGTTTAGGGGAATGGAGGCTGCATTATTGGAATTTCAATGTGGCTGAAGTTTATGTTTTGGAGTCACACAAGCAGGATTTGATGGAGATTTTACTGAACACTAAAGCGGACTTTCCAACAAAGCAAAACTGACTCATTACGAGTCGATGATTTAGTTCTGATATGTCCATCAGATGTTTTTAGCTTGAGTGAAAGTGGTGCAGCTGTGCTGAACTCGATCCTCCAAATCAACTTTGATTTTATCCTCAATAGGTTAATAATTAATGAATACCTCACTGATCATGAAGCTTAATGTTGATGTACAGGTACTGTATTTTCTTAATTATTCTCATAAACTGAAATCATAATGAACATGATGCTATTAAAGGGGCTATTTTAGGTCAGGTCTATAACCGCATTAATAATTTCTAATTTTCTAAATCATAGAGTTTGAGACGACAAAGAAAAACCTGATTTGAGTAAATTTGCCCTTTAAAAAATATATACTGGATATTATTAGCTGTGCTTAATTTGAGCCGGATCCTGCCAGAACAATGCTCTCATTTTGCTGGGTGTGTTCCGGCAACTGTTTGCTCGGATCCGGCAACTCAAATCTCTGCCCCTAAAAGTCCAAAGTCATTGCACATTTTTAATTTGATTATTTATTAAAAATAGAAAAAAGAGGAGATGCTGCCCAGCCTGTGGAGTGAATATTGCGGCTGCAGGAAGCCTGACAGAATTGGAGTTTCTGTGCACACACAACCTGTTGTTGCTCTCTAAAATACTAATTTAATCAAGTGTTTACAAATTTATGTAAACATAGATGTTTAGCAAGCCGTTAAAATAGGCTACACCAAAATGCAGGAAATAGCGTCTACTTTATTCAAAAATTTAAGGGGGAGGAGGACACACAGACAGACCCCCTCCACTTCCCCGCCCACCATCTGTGTTCCGGCATTGATCAATTTACAAATTGAGCCCTGATTATTAGCATTTATTTAATGTTTTCCTTCAAACAACTCAGCAAATATGCTTTTTAAGCCCTATTTACACGGACACGGTGGGGGGGAAACGTAGGTTTTTCATGTTAATTACAGGAAAAGATCCGCATTGACACGGATGGATTCTGTTTACTTGCATCCGGAGGAATCTCCCCAGCCCCCGCTGAATCCGCTGTAGTTACCATGCCGGGTCATTAGTTAGCGCTGTGAATTTTGTACCTTCACCTAATGCGCATGCGTGCTGCCTCGGTCTGCTCCTTTCATCTGGGCTAAAAGTTCAGCTAACAACAACTTAACAAGTTAAAGCTGGATTTTGGATGAGAGTCGACAGATTTGATGCCAAGTGGGACCCGCTTCATCTAACAAGCTCCACACCAGTCGCTGAGTGGACCAGAACCGAGTCGACGATTTCGGACTTTACTCCGTGATAATCAGTAGATTTACAGCAGGTAAATCAACATTCTTAATTATGTTATCTTGTGTTTACTTCGATTACAAAACAACCAACTGAGTTTTTATTTTTGTTTTTCCTGCGAGGTCGAGAAGCTGCCCTTCCACCAGGTGGACTGGTTCTGAATAAGCCTTGGCCCAGGTGTGTTTTATGAGGACGTCGAAGAGAGATGTCATGTTGGATGAATTATATATTTATAATTCCCCTTATTTATTTTCCCCTATCCATTCAATGTTTTAAGTTACATTAATCAAAGGAGTGACGGCCTGAACGAGCCAGATGAACAGTGTGGGTCCAGGATGAAAATAGAACAGAGTCCAGTTCATTAATGTAATTTACAGTTTGGTTAACTTGTTGTAGTTTGTTCAGTTTAATTATCAGTGTTTGTGTGACATACAGTTTGTGGTGTTGAATGAATTAAAAAATAAACCTGGTGTCTTCATTTTCAACTTTAATAACATGCAACATGTTGTGCATCGTTTAAATCTCGTAACTTGAGTCCAGACAGCTTCATTTAGCTCAGATAACTTTATATATCTCCCACGCTAATGTCAATACTGTTTATTATTGTTAAACTATTATTGTTTAGCACATTTTGTATGTTATGGTGCAGAACGACGTTTGAAATATCCGCCTCCCTCGTTCAATAAACAGCGATATTAGAACTGGATCTCTTCCAGCACAGATGTTGGTCACAGCAGCTGGATTCAGGTGTAGATTAATTAAATATGAGACTCAAAATATATTCCATCAGTCGTAGTTCAGAAAGCGGTGTGTGTCCGCCGCCATTGTTGATAGAAATATGCCGTGCGTGAGCGCATGTGGTGTAACACAAAGCCTTATCGGGAGATGTTTATGTTATCAACGGGGGGGTCAGCGAAAAACCTCCACTCTGGAAGGTGGGTTCAGAAAACTCTGGATTCAAAGAGTGGGGCCAGTGGTGTCGATCAGCAGAACCGCAGAGAGAAAGGAGTGGATTCACTCAAAATATGCGCCGTGTAAATGGCCCCAAAGAAAATGGATGGATGATGGATGCATAATCTAACACATAACTGAGACAGACTCTTACTTTGAAGAGTCTCTGTGACCTCTATTTTAAAACTCAAAGGTAAATCATCCTGCTGTAAGAATTCTAACAAAATGTTCTAATTAAAACTGGACAATGTCTGAAGTTAGAATAAAAAATAAAAAAAATCAAGATGGCCACCAAAGTTAAATAGAAAAATATCCGGCCATTTTAGGCAAAGTTAAAATTTGGCAGCAAGTACTGAAAGTTAATATGAAACTCAAGATGATCGCCACAGCTAGTAATAAAACGTCTGTCTGTCATTTTAAATTTTCCGAGCAGATTGTTTGTTTTTATTGCTCGATTTTTTTTCATGAAAACTTTGACATTTAAGAAGCTGTGTGTGTTGCTCGCATTAATTAAAAATTCAACGTACAAACCTGAAAAATGTCCTGAAGTGTGTTTTTTTTATTTTATTTTATTTTATTTATTTTATTTTTTTTACAAAATTAAAACTAAATATCAACTGAACAGGAAACAAGAACATCTGAGCCCTCCTGACAATGTAAATGTGATGTTTGGTAAATCTTACAGGTCGTTTCAAGTGATAAAGTCAATTATCTTCATCATCCTCCTCCTTTTCGTTCATAAGCTGACTGAAAACTTTAGTGTAAATTGAGCAAAAACAAATTAATGAAACACCAAAGACAAAAATATCTTGACCTTTTAATTTTTCAGCACAACTTATGTTCTTAATCTGCTTGGAAAGAAAATGGAGACACCTGTATGGAATACAAAAGGTGCCGAAAACTCTTTTGTTTGAAATGGAATTATATATTTTAACAAAAACAACATAATAACCTAAAAAAAAAAACCAAAACAGTTTTTAAAATGTTTATTACAATTAATTTACAGAAACATGCATTTAAATTAAATAGGCACTTTCTGTATAATGTTTGGATCATTTTAATAAAAATAAAATGCCTTTCCATGTTTTATTTTTTACATTTATTTTCTTGGTTTGGTTTTTGTAAAGCCTCTTCTGGCTGATTTAAATGAAAATCGAGTGTTAACTTTTTATTTTTTATTATTATTTTTTAACCTTATGTTATTCTTTTATAAGTAAAAAAAAGTTGCTGAGTATCAAAAATGCTTAGCTGAAATTTGCTGAAGAAGCTGAAATGTAGTTGGTAAAGCTAAAAGAAAGCTAGACAAAAGCCTAAAGTACCAAAATGCTATCTAAAGGGTTAAAATAGCTAAAAGTAGCTAACCTAACTTAAAGAAGTAGCACCTACTAGTACACAACAGCTAAAAGAGCAAAATCCTTGAAAGCTAAAGGTTAACCAAAACTAAAAGGCTAGCAAACAACTAAATGAATAAAATCATAGATATGAGCTAAAATTAGCAAAATGTTAGGTCAAACTTAAAGTAGCAAAAAGGTTTGGTATAAGCTAAGATTAGCATAGCAAACAGCTAAATGTAAAAGTAACAACATGCTCACTAAAAGCTGAAACGTGTTGTTCAAAGCTAAATACAGGTATAGCAAAAGATTAGCTAAAAGTTAAAGTTTTACTGTGATCAGTTTTTGGCTTTATAAATGATTTATTCCATTTTAAAGATCAAAGGTCTACTGAATTGAATAATTACTTTACATTAAATGTTTTAGTAGCTGAATGTTTTTTCCGAGATACATTAAGGTATTTACGTTTAGCATGTTGACATTATTTTGTAAAGTAAAGGCACAGGACAGGAAGTGTTAATTCTTGACTTTACGTGCAGAACCTCTGGGTATGAATAAATCACAGAGTATTTCTACAGCTGATGGTTGGACCTGACCAGGTGAGACCAGGTTCCACTGAAAGTCTCATGAGGGGACAAACAGAGAAAAGACAAGCAGTGGGATGGACAGTAGCAGAGGGATGGACAGGGAGACAAGGTGAGCTGCTGCACTAAACTTGACAAAGCCTGGCTGTTCTCCGGTGACCTGCTTGCTGATCCAGGACTGGTACTTCGAGACTTGGGCGTAGACTCCCGGGTACTTCGGGTCAGCGCAACCTAGTCCAAAGCTCACCACTCCGGCCTGGACCCACCTGGTGCCATTAATAGTGACCAACGGGCCACCGGAGTCCCCCTGAACACACCAGAAAGAATCCAGACTGAGTCACTTTGACGAGATGACTTGGCAGATTTAAGGTTTTATGCATCAAAACACAAACCCTTTTTTTTCTTATTTGACTTTAAACTGAGATGAAACCAGATTAAGATTAGAAAAACCAACAATTGAACAAAATGGAAAGTTGCATCTTTCCTCTCCCAACTCCTCCCACTTACCCACTCTAGCTCCACCCAGTGACCCTCTCCAACTCCTCCCACTGACCCACTCCAGCTCCACCCAGTTACCCTCTCCAGCTCCACCCAGTGACCCGCTCCAGCTCCTGCTGGGGAAGTGTTCCCAGGCTAAATAATCCTTCGACTGAGGTCTGGGTTCTGCTACAGGTCCAGGAAAATCTCCAGGGGGAGGAGTCCAGGAGGTTTCCTAATCAGATCCATCCATCCTTTATACATCCATCCATCCATCATCCATTCATACATCATATATCCATCCATCATCCATTTGTACATCTATTCATCCATCCATCCCTCATCTGTCCATCCATCATATATCTATGTCCATCATCCCTCCATCATCATCCATCTATCTTATATCATCTATCTGTCCATCATCCATCATCATCCCTCCATCATCAATCCACCCATCATCACTCCATCCATCATATCTCATCTATCTGTCCATCCATCCATCATCATCTATCCATTATCCATCCTTCATCATCCATCCATCAGCAGGACATATCTAACTTTTTGCATATTGAAATGAAGACGTGCCAAAAGATGTTTGGTGAACGCTTGGTTCCACGTGGGTCTGAATAAACAAAAGGAAGTGCTTGGAATCATGCAGCTGCATGACTCCACACAAAGTGAGGGGTCTTTTCAAACTTTATCCTGTTGGGACTCACCTGACAGGAGTCTTTTCCTCCCTTAGCCAGACCAGCACAAATCATCTTGCTTGTGATCGTAATTGTCGGCTTGTACGCTTTGCTGCAGTCACTGTTGGACACTATGGGAACGTCCACCTCCTGCAGTGTGTAAGACGAAATCAAACCTGAACCAGAGAACAGACAGGTTATTTAGGTCTGAATTCAATAAAGTAAATTTTCATCATCCCAACTCTAAGGTTAAGGTCCTCAATCAAGTTCAGTTCATACGTCTTGACTTGTCCAGGCTGTTGGTGTAGTTTGCTGTTTGCTGTATAACAGTTTGTCGACAGGCGAATAATGTGCCGTATGTGGCACTCTTGTTCTTCAACAAAGCCAGACTTTGTTTTTTTAACTGCCACAACTAACATAAAAACAGTTATAACTTGATCAGTTTTATACATATGAAACTAACATTTGGTGTGGTAGTAGCTGGTAGCCATCCCCAACATGTATTCTGAGTGTCATCTTGAGATAAAAACAAATAAATAAATAAATTCTAGCTTAAAGTAACAGTATCCGAGCTAAATCTAGCAAAATGCTAGGCAAAGGTAGTAAACAGCTAGCTAAAAACTATATGTAGCAAAAGGCTAAGGTAAATGTAATCAGAGGCTAGCTAACAAAATTAACAAAACACTAGCTAGAAACTAAAAGTAGCAAAAATACTTAGTCTTTTGGTACTTTTAGTTTTTAGCTGTATTGCTCCATTTAGCTACTACTTGAGCTACTAATTTTAGCTTAAGCTAAAATTATCAAAACACTAGCTAAAAACTAATAGCAGAAGACGGGGGGGGGGGGGGGGGGTTGGTGT
>JARVGV010001740.1:24639605-24653454 GCA_031762435.1 Hypsolebias longignatus | reverse complement strand
CCGCTTCCTAAAGTTTTTTTTTTTTTTTCAGAATACATTTTCTGGCCTATCGATTATCTGTGGTTGATTTGTCTTTGCTTGCTGTGAGGAGCAGCCAATCAGGCGTCAGGGTTAGGGTTAGTCCCGCCCACTGAGTTTAACGAGTGACACAGACAGTTAACATAATTTCATGAGGTCAATGGAGGTCGGAAGGTGACAAAATTAAATAAATTGTGAAATAAATCATTTAAAAGGTACATTTATTTATTTAATGGTGCATTTAATTATTTAATTACATATTTAATACTTGCATATTTACTGATTTAATTATGTATTTGCTACTTAAATGATACGTTTAATTGTTATGTATGTATTATGTATTTATTTCATTTTGTCACATTCCGTCCTCCACACAAGCATGGATCCTAGTTCATGCTTCAAAGGCTGTTTTCATTTCCAGACTTAGCCATTAGATGAATTTAAGGATTATCGAAAGAAAGAACTTAAGATCTGAGGTATTTCTGAAGTTAAACCTCCAGTAAGATGCAAGACAAGCATTATTGGAGAAATTGCACAAATGATGTTTGGCTTTGGAGATCGTCAAATACTGAGGCTCGATGTCCTGGTGCGTGCTCATGCTTGTAAGCTTGACGTGCTTACTGTTTAACTTTGCTTTCTAAAAAGAAAAGACTGACTGAAAAAGGGATCAAGATTACATTTTTTTCTACTTTCAAAAGAGGTCTCCCTGCAGCAAGAGTCTATCAGCTTTATTGTTTTTTGCAGAGAGCCCCGGGAGACGGTTGTGAATAAAACCTGCGCGGAGTGTGACCCCGAGTGTCTGCGCATGAACGGGACTGCGACCTGCAGGGCGCCTGTATGTGTGTCACCTACATCTAAACTAATGTTTCACAGAATAATGCCTAAAATCTCACCAAACAGTTTTGTGGACCAAATGTATGAAGGTCGCAGCTTTTGCATGGCATGAAATCCCTTTTAGTCTCAGATCTGTGGATTTCTTCACCAGCACAGACCATAATGCCGTGCAGCCGCAAGACATGCAGTGTTTTGACTAAAGGGTGTGTCTTTGTGGAAAAAGTTTGGCAACCATCTTCCTTTTCATCCTTTGAATCTTAAATTTGATTGAAACAAGTTTCAACCCTCTTACGTGGGGAAAACTGGGAATATGGTGCCATTATCAGTGGAATAATTGTTATTGTATAATATTTAAGAATTAAGTTACATTTGTGTGTAGAAGGTCTATCAAAGCTGTTCGGTTTTCACTGCATGACAGTTTCCTCATTACATGGAAGATAAAGCAGCTTCCTTTGAGACATTATTTCCATTCTCATTACGCAGCTGTAAACCTTACGTCTTTTTAAATTTATTTTATTGACTTTTAGGGTTCTGGAAACTGTACGAAGTGTGCCAACTTCCAGGATGGACTGTTCTGCGTGTCCCGTTGCCCCCAAGGCGTGCTGGGAGAGGACGACAGCCTGGTGTGGAAATATGCAGACGAGAAGAAAGTGTGCCAGCTGTGCCACAAAAACTGCACTCAGGGGTAAACACGGCCGAGAACGGAGAGAGCTGGTGTAGTATTTCTGTGTCGCAAATATTTGTCTTTTGTTAAATTGGTGCAGAAATACGAGCCTGGAGAGCCATCTGAGATTATTGAAACAAGACGATTTGGAAGAGGGTGCAATGGACGAGCTGTCAGGGATTTTTGTTTTCTTCATATTTTTACTGTCTACATTCTGAATCTCCCAACGTTTTCCATTTGTTTTTATTTTCTTGGTTTCAGTGTTTAACTTTAGTGGCCTGTACTCCTTTATGGAACAAAGGAATAATGATCCGAGAGCACGCCAAATGTTTCTTACTCTCCACACCGAGGCAGGACGGTATATGGATGAGTGAGAATGGAAACGGTTCCGACACGCCTTCAAACCACTGAACGCAGTCACGTCGACAGGCCTCCGTGGCCGTTTGGTGCAAGTTCTTATGCAGGAGAAAATAATACGTGCTTCAATAGTTTAGTGTTTTCCAAATGCATCCGTTTGAAACGTGGAAATAAACAGTCCTCAGATCAGAGCATTTAGTTGTGTAGAAAATTGGGGAGAACTTCGATGTTTGTGCCAACAACAAAACCAAACAAGTTTGAAGAAATATGTCAACCACAAGTGGTATTTGATCATCACGACGGTAAAACATTGCTTAGCCTCACAGGAAACCAGTCGCATGATGCCGACTGCGTTTGTAAACTAAACTACATAAACCAGTAACTGGAGATTCTTTGTGTTGGTGTGTTTAAAGGTGCACAGGACCTGGTCTTGAAGGCTGCCACAATAAAAGGTGAGTACAGAGGTGCTCAAAGGTGCTCCCTTCACTGCATAAATAATGGCATAAACAGCATCAGAAGACTACATTTTGAAGCCTCTCATTTCTTGAAGTAATCCATATTTCCCACCATATTTTATGCAGGAGTTTCAGGCTAAGATAATCTAATGTTGAGAAATTATGGCATTACAGCTATTGTGCTCAAATCACAAGTTTTACAGTCTATTGCCATATCTTGAGTGATCTCACATGCTCTATTCGCTCAGAATAATGATGCTCTACTAGCAAGCCAAATTCTAGTGCGACATCTGTAAGACTGATGGAGTTGTGGTAATTTCTGTGCGATAATGTTTCTTTGTTGTGGCAGAATAAGGCTAAGTCCAAAAGTTAGTCCGTTGTAGATGTCAGTGTGATCTGTTTGGTGGTTCTTGAGATATTTTGCTAAGAGTACAGACAAACAAACACAAAGGGCAATAACAAATGTGATACAGTTGCTGAACTTTTTTATTCACTGTATTTTTTTAAAAATGCACCTCATAACATGTACTTTAAGAGGTTAAAATATGTAAAATTGTACGATTTGAAGGTAAAATTAAGCATTTGTTTTGAAATAACCAGGAACTATATATATTCTCCATTGTTTGTTTATTAGAGCTTAAATGAAAACATGTTTATGAAACAAAATATGTTTAAGGCATTATAAAACTGATGCTCATTAGGCAGAAAAATGCTACCAATTCATCTCGGAAGAGTTCGGACTCCACCCCAGTCCAATGTCCAACCAGACTGTGTACAAATGGAGGAAATTCAAGTTCACGAGAGCAGTGACGATCGCTCGGAGAGCAGAGGTTTAGTAAACCTGCAAGATCACAAAAGAATCCAAGCAACTGTAGTGACCTCTCAGGTTTCCTAGAGTTAATGCTCATCATCGCACTGAACAACAATGATGTTATTGGCGCTGCTGCATGGAGAAATCAGCTGCTTGCCAAGAAGAACAGAGCTGCTCGTCTGCAGTTTGATAAATATCACATGGATAACTTGGAACGGCTGTTAGACATTTTGAACGTTATGCAACCAGTGAAACGTTATGGTAAAAATGAACAGTTTGGGCTCTTTTTTAGTTTTGGAATGTGGGCGGTGCAGCAAAATTAAAAACATCCGTGTTCAGGATGAACTGAGCTGAACTGAGTTTTGGAGCGACTGAGTTAAAACTGACGCAATATAAACGTGAAAGAACCTGACGTGTGCAGGTTTTTCTGAGAGAACCCATCCACATCGTTAAAGCTGTTCCGACTGTAAGATGAGCTCAAATTAATTTAAGCTGCAGGTAATAAAACTTTCAGAATGTAATCACTGGTTGTACTTCTACAACTCAGTGTACGAATGCAGAGTCACCTGTTTTTGCAGTCTGTTTTTGCAAGCTTTGTGCTATTTAATCTTTCATAGATCAAAACATTAACCTTGTAGAGATGGGTGCTATGGCCTTTGTTATTGTAATTTTCACACAAGTACGATGTATTTAGCTTTTATTTGCAAAAAGTATACATAGAAATCAGTTGTGATCCCTTCAGTTTGTTAAAAAAAAATAATAATAATAATTTTTGTTTTCCTGCTCTAATTTTAATTTTTTACCTTTAGTTTCATTTATGCTACTTGTAGCTTTTAGCCAGCCTTGTGCTACTTTTAGCTTCTAAGACGGTAGATGTTGCTACTTTTAGCTTTTAGTTCTTTTGCGAATTTTAGCTATAGCTAGATGTTTGTTACTTTTGGCTTTTAGTTAGCATTTTGCTTATTTTAGCTTTAACAACTCCGTTTCAGCAATCTGCAGTCACTCAGCACAAACCATTCACTGTAGTTTTACAACAAAAAAATCAATTTGTCTAGTTTAGTCAACCTGATTCAAGATGGCCGACAGCTAGTCAACCTTAGTAAACACAAAAAAAGGTTATTTTGGAGTTATTTTATTATGAGCTTGAATTTGGTGTGGCAGTAACTGAACACTAACACCAATAAACTCCAAACGCTGACAGCACACTATTGTTATTTAAAACCTCTTGCAAGTTGACAGGTGAGCCATATTTCTTTGAGGAATGCTGATATTGTTTTTGTCTTTTAAAATGGGTTCTGTTTGTCACACAAGTCCTAAATGTATGCATTGCTTATCATCATGTCATGCTTCAAAAAATAAATGTGTTGAAAGAACTAATTGGTTCAGAAACTTTTAAATACAAACACAATTGCTGGTGCCTACGCTTATTTACTGCCACTATGTAGCGTGTGCATAAATCATGTTTGTGTCCTGAAGGTCTGCAGGTCTGCCCATGATCGCAGCTGGTGTGGTCGGTGGTCTTCTGGCTGTCCTGCTTGCAGGAGTTTTAGTCTTTCTGTTGCTTCGACGACGGCACATCAAGCGAAAGAGGACCATGCGCAGACTGCTGCAAGAGAGGGAGGTGAGTTCATGACAACCAGTTATCCTCCTCCTCCTCATCGACTGTAAAATCTGTAAAAATCCACTCCGTGCTGATAGACGTCAGCTGTTTTCTGCAGAATTCACTCTGAACATATTGTAGCATACAGCGACCACAGCAGGTCGCAAAACGATCAGAATATTAAACCAAAGAGAAACTCACTTAAATAACCTGTAATTCACTTTGACTAATAAAACCCAGAAGAAGAAAAAATTATACTAAGCAGACTTTATGATGTTTTTACACATGCTGCTCATAAGTTTAGGTGGAAGTCCTGCAGCTTGGCTCAAGATAGATTGTGTTCAAACTGTGCTCCACCTCTAAAGCAGGTCTGAGGTCTCAATGTGCACTGAGGCACTGGATGGCTAAAATCAGCTTTAAACAACAGGTCTGAACAACCTACACCCTGCAGAGTTTTAAATCACTACTTAACATCTTTGTCTCTTTTGTAGCTTGTTGAACCTCTCACTCCAAGCGGACAGGCACCAAACCAGGCACTGCTGCGGATCCTAAAAGAACCTGAGTTTAGGAAAATAAAAGTGCTGGGATCAGGAGCTTTTGGAACCGTTTACAAGGTAACTGCACGAACACGCTGCTGCTGAGCTGGCTTTTTTTTTTTTTTTTTTTTTTTTTTTTTTTTGTGGCTTAAACTCTTGGATTGAAAATGTTTTCACTCATCTACACATGTTGTCAATTTTCAGTTACAACACACATTTTTAGCTTGCCACATCATGAATGACTTCACGTTTGCTGTCAGAGATGTTGTTTTAATCACATTCAGGTGTTGAGCACAAAAAAGCTGCTCAATGATTTGAATATTTTTCCCTGTTTATTTTTAGGAATGTTTTCAGATAGAGGAAAAAAAATAAAAAGAAAGAAAAGCCAGCACTTGAAGTTGAAGCTTGTATGCATGGGCATCTGTGTTGTTAGGACCGTTTTAAACTTTGAGAACAATTTTTAAACATTTAGACGACAAGTATTCAGTTTGGTGTACACTTGTGGGTGTGGGTGCACCTTATACATGCATGGAAGACAATACTTGCTTTGCATTGTACAGTCTAACATTCCCAAGGCTGTTTGTGTCCTCATTTGACTACTTATCTGCAATTTCAATATGTAAAATGATAATATTTATGTATATGTCTGCAGGGTCTGTGGGTGCCGGAGGGAGAGGATGTGAAGATTCCAGTGGCCATCAAGGTTTTGAGAGAAGCCACATCGCCAAAGGCCAACAAGGAGATCTTGGATGTAAGTTTATATATACAATATACTGTATACTGTATATGGTGGTCCAAGCACTGAACCCTGAAGAACTCCATGACAAACTTTTGTGTATGAAGAATATTCATTATTTACATTTACAAATTAGAATCTTTCAGATAAATATGATTTAAAACATTTTAGAGTTGTTCCTTATCATCCCCCACTGCTGAAAGGCAGAAGCAGATGATGAAGTATTCATATTCTCCTATCATATAAACAACTCAATGAATTTTAATATTTTAATGTACATTTAAAACCGATCAACTCTTGATGTCAGTCTAAGTCAAGATATCTACCATAGCTGATCAATATTATCCAAAATAAATTGATTATAAGTCAGTTTTACAAATATTGAGCTAAAATTTAGAGATTTAAACTTCATAATTTCTCCACATAAGATGATTTTAGTCTGAAATTATTTCATTAAAAAGTGGCAGGTGAGATGCATTTACCATATTTGTAAAATGCTAGACCAGGGGTGCCTAATTGCAATCTACTGGTCTACTTGATTGATATACAGGGCACCCAGTCAGCCCTCATTCTCTCAAACCAGGCCTCAGAGTGGATATTTTCGGGGAAAATATTTATATTTATACATATTAATCCCCCTCACCCCCACTCCGCAGTGAAATTCTCCATGTGTGAAGTTGCACATGCGCACTGCAGGCGGCTGCAAGTCAAAAGTTAAAAAGCAGTGTTTTTTTGTGCTACTCACCCTTTTTCATCATGTAGGAGCGAAACTAATAAAATCCAGGGTCCAAAAAGACGTCACTGAGTTCACCATTTTGGATGCAACTGTCATGCAGACACTGCTTGCATGATGCATACAGCTGAGCCAGCATCAGGGTTGCCAGATAAATTTAAAATGTATTTACTCCCTCCTTTTCTGTGCACATGTTGAACAAACACAACGCACACCTCATCTTAGAACATCTTTACTCAGCACATATGGCAGTTTAGGTCAAAATACTGTCATTTTAAAGCCATAGTACTATAGTTCATAATTTCTTATCTGGCAACCCAACTGACATGGAAACTACAGTGTTTTTCATGTAAACCCGCTCATTTTTGGTTTATTATCCCCAATAAACATTGGCAAAACACAAATGTTTCCAGAGGTTGTTCTCGTGTAATCGGGGCCTTTTAGCAGGTAGATCACTTTGACTTGGTCATTTTAAAAGTAGGTGCATGCTGAAACAGTGTGGGCATCCATAGTATAGACTTTTAATTTGAGATTTGGAAATAAAGCTTTGATTCTGTTTATTTATTTTTAGTAGTTATTCAAATGTTTTTGCCTGATTAAAATAAACACAGTTGCCAGTTGCTTCCTAGACGCCAACTCAACTTGAATGTACCCTGCAATTTTTAGCTCCGTCAGCTTTGTTTGAAACTAATGAGCCCTTGTTTTCCTTGTAATGGAGAACGTGTCGCATTAATTAGGGACAGTCTTGTGCTGTTTTGGGAAATGGGATTAATTCACTGGAGGGTAATGTGTAGGTGTTGGTGTGTAATCCGAGGCTGAAGTGTTCTGCAGAAGAATGCAGCTCTGCGGCAGCAGCCTGCTCCACTTGCATCACTGCAAACAGACGAACATGCACCTCAGATCCTGGGAGTCTGTGCCTGTGCAGCTCGGTCACTGTGTTTGAATCCTGTGCAAGAACTGCACACTTCCTGACTTGACAAATATCAAGTAAAATCCAAATCAAGCCCTGTTTTTCTTTCTCTTCTCACTGCCAAGATGACGAAACTCCAAGTAAAATTTACTGAAGATATCTATAATATGCGCAAATAAGCTATTTCTCCAAGTATTTACACGAATGACAGGAAACCTACTGAGTAAAGCTCAGTTTAAAGTTCTGTTTGCTCACGTCTCCCTGCAAGAAACCCATTTTCCCTTATTTTGTGTGTGTGCTGGCCAGTGCTGATTATCCATATGTATTTTCTAAAGCAGCTTTTCTGTTATGATGACTGTGAGTTTCCATTCTCAGGCAGGAAAATAAAGCTGGCTGCTAAGAAACTTATCCCCCAACAGCCTGCATCCCGCAGATGTTTCTCAAGCTATCAGCTGCCTGAATAAACACGCACAAATCCACCATTATTAGTCAGGCCATAAGGCTTTTTTTTTTTATTTTATTTTAAACCTCTGCCTTTTTGTGTCTTGTCTCCCACCAAAACCTAAAGAATGTACATCAGATGATGGAAACTACTCTAAATCTGATATTTTTCTTAATGTTCATTATAGGAAGCTTATGTGATGGCCAGTGTAGAACACCCCCACGTATGTCGGCTGCTGGGCATCTGTCTCACCTCGACTGTGCAGCTCATAACCCAGCTGATGCCGTATGGCTGCCTGCTCAACTACGTCAAAGAAAACAAGGACAACATCGGCTCCCAGCACCTGCTCAACTGGTGTGTGCAAATAGCCAAGGTACGAGAGGAATCCTGGAAAAATATCATCACTCACAGTATTGTCCACACAGTACAGTACTTTTGCTTTGTTTATTCTGCAGGTCAAGTTGAGTTTAGCACACTATAGTGTTCCTCTTTATTCCGTCTTTTCTTCTGTGCCTTTAACTTGTAGCTACTTCTGCCTAATTTGTGCTGTTTTAACCTCAACTTGGATTTTGTAGCTTTTATGTTTTTCAAATTATTTATATGTTTCATAAAGTATCCCATATAAATCCATTGATATCTGTAATTGCATTAAAAACACTGGGTTTGTTAAAATCTTCAGCATATTTGCTCTATTTTTGTTTTAGTTTGTCAATTTTAGCATTTAGTTAGCATTTTGCTACTTTTAATCAGCCTTTAGCTATTATACCTATTGTTTTATTGCATTTAGATAATCTTTTGTTACTTTTAGTTTTTAGGATGTGCATCACTACTTTTAGTTTGCATTTTACTCTTTTTACCTTTTAGCAACTTGCTTCTTTTCATTTTCATCTAGTGTTCTGCTTCTTTTAGCTTTAACTCTGTTTCCTTTCCTCAGCAGATTTCTTCAGTCATTCAGCACTTAACATTCATACTGCATTTTCACAGTTTCTCTCATTCCTTTTTACTTTAATTATGGAAGAGTATATTTTATTGTTTCTAACTGAGCAACGTTAGGATAAAGCATATCAGGCTGTTATTGCAAGGACAGCTCTTACAGTATGTAATGACTTGCCATAAATCGTTTGTTTCATAAAAGGGAATGAACTACTTGGAGGAGCGCCACTTGGTGCATCGTGACTTGGCAGCCAGAAACGTCCTGGTGAAAACTCCTCATCACGTCAAGATCACTGATTTTGGCTTGGCCAAACTCCTGAATGCAGACGAGAAAGAATACCATGCAGATGGAGGAAAGGTCAGTTAAAGTTGTCTGCGTTACATTTAAAGTGAACGTTATTTTATTTTATTTTTTTTATTTACCAAGTTGAATTATAAAGGAGCACTTGTTCAAATTTACAGTAGAGGCAGGGGCGATTCTAGAATCTGACCTTTAGGGATGCTCAGCCCCCAGTGGAGACCATCGACATCGAAGCATTCATAATGTGTGTGGGGGGGTGGGGTGGGGGTGGGGGGTCTGGGTGTCTTCCCCCAATCAATTTTGAATAAAGTACCATAGATGCCATTTCATGCTTTCTGTTGTATTTTTAAACATCTATGTTTACCTACATACCATTGAGCAAACACTTGATTCCATAAAGAGTTTGGCACAACAAGAAGTAGCGCTAAGCTAGCGACATGCAATTCAGATGCTCTAGCTAAGATGCTACAGATGTAGCACTTTGCTTTACATTACACAACCTAACGCATTGTACAAAATCAGTTTAGTGTTAACGGATCATAACAAAGACTAAACTTAAACAACCAGAAATTGCAATATATATCTAAATATAAAACACACAAAACAAAGCACAACTAGCTTTAACCATTAAGCATATAATGTAATTATGACTGAAAATGGAGGATTTACTTGCAGTTACCTTTGTACACATGAACGAGCTGTTTTTCACTGTTGTATTCAGTTGTTCATGAGGTCGGCAGCAGGGATTTATCATCTTTTATATTTTTCCAGACTCAGTTTAGGTTTTGGAAATGGAATAAACTGTATTCCACCCTAAAATGCAGGATATTCAGCTAAACTTCTCAGGGGGCCACGGTTACTGGAAGCCAGCAGCTCAGGGGCCGTATGTAGTTTTCAGTAGCTTTTATTTAATTTGCCAGCACACTTTGTCTAATTAAACCTTAAATAAAATAATAAATATTGAATACTGTATTGACACATTTGCTCTAACCTCCTCAAAAATTAAATTGCATAGGCATTCATTCAATCTTTATTTAGGCAGGTTAATCCCACTGAGCCTTGAGGACTCATTTACAAGAGACCTGATTTCAACAGAGAATGATGACAATATGTTTAAAGAAACAAAACGATGCAGCAATTTGTTGTATTACGCTTTTATTTTCATGTGTTTTTTATGTAGTAAAAATAGTTTAACATAATTTTAGCCTTTGATCTACACTATGATTGTAATTAATATCATTAGAAGAAGAGCTACAAAGAATTTAAATTTTCTATTATTTTTATTTTTATATATCTGTTGATGAAGCTGTACTCAGACACTGAAACCACAACTGATATTTAACTAATGTGCAGCTCTGAAATGCAGTTTCACTAGAACTTAGTGGTTATGAACAGGAAACAAGTCTCACCTTGTAGGGAAAAAAATATGTTCAGTAAAAAACATATTTAGTGTGAAAATACAGTCTGAGCTTCTCAACTTTTTTAACTGCTGACTGAACCAAAAATAGTGTTTAAATAAATCTTGCACTCATTGTTTTGGGGTGGGGAGGAAGGTTGTAATATGTGACTTTAGCTCTTTTTTGGTGATTGTGCAGCTCTTTACTGTCTACAAAATGCTGTGGCAAAGAAATAAACTAAATTTTATTTCATTTTAAATGTCTATTTCAGATTAGGCTATTCAAAAGGGATAGTTCCATTTTTCTGGAAGTGAAGTTGGATAAAGTACCTATAAGTAGTCAGTATCCTACCTGCAGCAGATAGCAGTCAGAGTGTTTTTTGTTTAAAGAATAGAGGAAAGTTCACAAATGTGTTAAGCTAACAGCTGCTAAAAAGAGGAAACATAGTAACTCAAATAATTTCAGGTTTCAAGTGATCACTTGTACGTTTTCACACCATCTCACTCTCACACACAATAATTAGTAAACCGTTTTAGTAAAATAATAATTTGGTGTGGTGCAAACTTTTACTGTAAATTGTTCACTTGGAACGTTTTGAGATTTCTGAGAAGCTATTTCAGATGTAGGAAGTTTGCACTTTTTTGAGCCCACATCTGAGTAGCTGCTAATGTGACACATACATAAACACTTTCTGATTCACCCAACTGAACTGCTGTCTGCTACAGGTAAGACACTAAATAAGTATTCCACAAAAACATTGGATGCTCAATGCCACGATTTTTCAAACTAAAAACAAGTACAGTATAGTACTTACATTAGTGTACGTGTTGATACTGAGTGCAGACACAAATACTAATAAATGTCTTTACACTTTCTACAGTCTAGTTACAAATTCAGTCCAGTCCAACAGTTGATTTGTTTGTTGAAATTTGTGCTCTGAACAAAGATTTTCCTTAAAAATAGTAGAATAATATATATATAAAATCCATCATGTTTAACAGTCATCATCATGGTCATTTTTAGCTAAACTGAGCTACTATTTCTACCCAGTAACTTTGCAAAAAGTTGAAATTAAAACATTATTTTTGTGGTGACGTTCACGCTGCCTGAAATGGTATCAAACAGTGGTTGGATCAAGTACTAGGATCAATTGCATCCCTGATAAAAACACTAACTGAACGATCCCTGTAAATACTTGTCTCTCAGCCATCCTTTGGTTGCTTTAAAAAAAAACTATAAAATCAGGCATGTGTAACGTTGCCAGCAAAAAAATAAATAATTCTAATAACAAACATGAAGTGATGTTAAAGTATAATAATTTTGCTTAACCCTCAAAGCACCTTATGGGACCAAACGCAACTACAGTATTTGCGATTTTTGATTCTCATTATATCAGTCAGTTTAAAGAGTAATTCAATGCAACTTAGCTTGGATTTGTTTTTTAATGTTATTTTAAAATATTTCATGCAAGATGTATAGAATAGGAGGTCTGCACAAAGCATACACTTTAAATCTAAGCCCCAATTTGGTCCCATTGACTCCCATTATAACTACATATTTTTGATGTACTGTAATCCTGACATAATATGATGCATTTTTCGTGAACACCTAATAAATCTATGCATCTACTGTATCTTCAAAGTAAAATGAAAACAGGTTTTAGGTGGGATGACCCCTCCAACCCCCAGGGGCAGCAGACCCCTGAGGAGAGCCTCCTTACTCCAGTTGGATACGTGGTGTGACATGTTCACATGGGTGCTTGTATTGAATTCTACACGAGTAGTTTGCAGCCTTGTCTGGCTGTTTGTTTCTCCAGCTGACGACCAGTGGTGGAGAAAGTACTCAAACACTGTACTAAAAGTAAAAGTAAAAGTACTTGCTGAATGCATTACCTAATGCAATGGTCTACAATATCAAGTGTGCCGTATATTTTCTGTAATGCATTAATAGTGTTGTGTCATTTTAATGAACAATGCTGCAGATAATACATGTTTTTATTGTTTTTACTCTGACGCGGTTCACACTTGGATTTGTGATTCTGTGCATCAGAATTTCAGGGATGACATGCAGAGTTAAATGTCATTAAGCAAAATAAGAAAGAGGAATGATTTTACCTTTGAAAGTTTTATTAGACACAAAACAAAACCAATGTGTCATTTTAACTGCAGTAAACATGTTTAAGTAAAAGTTGTCTGCCTGAAAAAAGGAGCGTTAGACCTAACAAAGGAACATCTGATCATTTCAACTGCAGTTTGTCTTCAACTCTAGTTAAAATATATCTAGTCAACTTGTACTGGATCAATAGTGAACAATATTTTAACTTCTGACACGACTCTGTTCCGTTTCTGCAGATGTACCAGCGCCACAATCAATGTTCTATCTTAAACCTACTAATTTTAACAACATACTAATGTGTAGCTACTAAATTTTACTTACCAGCATGTCCCCGCTCGGAAGTCCTCGTGGGCCGGTTGAAAGAGATGGAAAAAAGTCTTGTGAGCTCTGGCTGGATCGCCAGACCTTTGGCGGCACGCGTCCCGCTCAGAAGTCATTGTGCTGAAAGAGATGAAAAAGTCCCGGTAAGCTCCGGATGGAGCGCCACACATTGGGTAGCACACATCCCGCTCGGAAGTCCTTGTGGGGCGGTTACCAGCTCTCAAGATTCACCGATGGGTTTGGAGGTCTAGGTCTGCACCTGTTCTTGTCCGGTTCAGTGCGATCTTCTCTGCATCTGCTGGGCGCTGAGCAGATCAAAACTTTACCTCTTTTTTTTTTTCTCAGCAGAAGGAAACGGGGCTTCTAGGCTGGGCCCTGTTGACTTCTGGGAAATGTGGTCATTATGAGCAGGAATACAGTGGAAAATTACTGAGAGAAAACTACAAAATAGCAGCGCCTGTCCAAAGTATTTAATTTTTGTCGTTAACTTTTTCACAACCACATGAGTACATGTACAGTGATATTACTGTATATGCAATTGTGTGTACTGTACAAATTTATTTTTTGTCCAACAGAGTCCAGTTAGTCCCCGACCTACTTACGGGTTCCGGACCTAAGGACCGTTCGTAGCTCGATTCTGCCGTAGGTCGGAACCGAACGCACATGGCGCCGTATGTCCGCATTTA
>JARVGV010001740.1:24452045-24463349 GCA_031762435.1 Hypsolebias longignatus | reverse complement strand
TTGGGGGGGTGGGGGGGGGGGGGGGGACTGGGCTGCTAAGCCTTACATGGCAACCAAAGGAAAACCTTGAGTGTTGAACTGAATTTACACTCAAAGTCACCTTACAGTGCAGACTACCATACTTGGGAGAGAGAACGGTGAGGAAAAATGTTCTGCTCCCAACTGCCTGACCTTGACAAAAGGTGAGAAAATTTAAAAACTAAGACCACCTCCTTGGTGCACATACTTCTTTATGTACCCATATGAAAATATAATAGCTATGGAATGTAAAGAAGTATGTATTCTTGGTGAGGTTAAAGTCCTCGTTCTGAAAACGTGATGTTGACCAGCTCTGTATGAAGACGTGCTTCTGCTTTTCACAATGTTTTTACCTGCTACAATGGTGAGGAAAATAAAAAGCAAGCAAAGTAAAAGTGAGAGAAAAGGGGTGGGGGGAGAAAGCCCAAGTGCTAAGACTCAAACATTAGCTATACTGTCTCTGGGCAGTCTCACTGCAGCAGTTATCGCTGTAGGGAACTTAATGCTTTCTCAAACTAGCTGACTTAGCTAATAAAAATCTCTCATCCAAGATATGGCAACAATTCATTGGGTAATTACGTAAGTTAGCATAAATGGTAATAATTATGTTTTAGGCTTGATCTGACAGCAGAATGGCTTTGGCAACCTAAAACTACTGACAGTTTTCTTATGACAGCGCCATTTGAACCAGGTTTCCCTTCATTCTTGGGTGATTTTGCTGTATTACAGCCCTTGAAATTCAGCAGTGAGTGGTACGCAGGAGCTGCTCCTAACTATTAATACCATCTTTTCCAGTGCTCTAATATGGCTCAAAAAGGAAAATAAACCAAGGTGGCTAGGAACAATACTACATTTTTGCTGTCTGTAAATAATTCAAAATAAATACAGTAAATAAATACATGTAGTAACTGTTAGATTTTTGCTGAGGAAGCTGAAGAAAAAAAGGTATTGAGGTTATGATGTTGTGTTGTATGATATAGCTTCAATGTGAACTATTTAATTTTAACTTTATATATATATAGGTAGTCTCATTGAGTCACAAGGACTCATTTTCAAGAGAACCTGTTTGTAAGGTGTTTAACCATGACTGCTCTCCCTTAATGCCAGTGCCCTTATTCACCCCCCACCCCACAACAACCTGGCTGCCCTATGCTCCCTCCCTTTCTCTCAGTCCTGCTCTTTTTGTTCACGTTTGCTATGCTTGCCAAATGCTTTGCTGGACTGCATGGTAGCCAGATTAGACCACCAAAAAAGTGACAATGCAGGATCAGGGTGAACTCCGGCCTGTCAGCTGATTCCAATTGTTGACTGCTTCGAACAAATGAAAGCAACAAATATAGACAGAGGTACAGAGGAGTTTAAAGCGAGGGGCGAAGAAAAGCTCACCATGCAGTCTTTGCACGTCAAGCTATTCATATCATGCACGTTCATCTACACTGTTTGTCCTGAATCATATAGTCTACACCAGTGCACAGGACTGCATTATAATCAAACCTTTTAAATGGCTTCATAAAAGTAAATCATTTAGCTATAATTAGTCTCAAGCTAATACCGTAAAAAAAAAAAATAACTATGGAACAAAACACAAAGTAAATTATGTCCTAATGAGTCGCTAATCAATATAAATACAACATATAAATTTATAAATAGTGATTTTAGCTTTGAAAGAAACGGAAAACCAGAAATCATTTATTCAATATCTGCATAATAAAAAAAAAGAAATACTCGTACTCTTACAACATAAAATAATGATTTTATACTGAAGTGATTAATGTGCTAAGTGTGTAGCTAATTTACTGCATTTCCCTGCAATAAAATTAATTTCCAAGTTCAGAAACACAAATCCACGTTCATTTTATTGAGCTTACTAGCAACAATTCCATATATTTACGTCATAAACAGTTTGTATCCAATAAATCCTACTTTGGAGCTCATTTTTTTGTACTTGCTTTGAAGTTGTGTTTGATGTTTGGAAAATAGTATAATCAAAGGGAAATGTCACAAATTTATTAGCGCAACTGCTGAATGTGATTGTTAAGAGCCGTCAAATGAAATCGAATTACCGCTTAAAGAGTCAACTGGGAAAGGAGTAGCTAACAGAGAAAGTAACATGACTCCAGACAGGGGGAAATGTCTAAACTGACAAGATCATGAGTTAGTTGTCTTCTAAACGTTTAAGCTCTTTTCAGTTTATATTTATATTTATCAGAGGTGTAAAGATTTGTGGCCATGTATTTATGTTTCACCCAGGCCCCCAATAGCAATGACCTGCTGTCTGAGTGACAAACGCAGCAGATGCTGACATTATCAAATGCTTAGTGCTTGTCGTCCCTCTGGCTTTTGCCCTGTTATGGCCCTTAAATGAGGTGAGTAGCCTGACCACCTGACTCTGAATGACTGTGTGTGTGCGTGCAAGTGACAAGCTTGAATGTGCATGTGTATGTTACAAATAGACTTGTCTGGTGTGCCGTATCAAGCTGGCCTTATGCTGACCTCCATTCAGTCTACAAGTAGTGCTGTATGTCCCTCAGCTGTTGCTGGCCACTCTGAGAATCTCATTTGTGCTTCAGCTAAAAAAGTAAATAAATATAGCAGACGGCAATGTTTCTTAGCTGGCGTTGCCTTACAAAATACTCAAAAGAGGCAACTAAAATTACAAATAAGTATTATATAAAGAAAGGACAGGTGAATAGGAGTTGTATCTTAACACAAAAATCTAATAACACTTTGAAATGCAGGACAGACAAATGTGTGTACCTCATCTAAACATACAGCTGCAATGTGTTTAAAGAAAAACAGATAAATGCAAAATGAAGCTGTTTTTGGTGGTAAAATGAAGCAGATTTTTAAAATGTTTCTAATTGGTAAAGAATTTACTAATTTTATATCACTTACTACAATATGGGTTTGATTATGATCACAAAAGCTTGACATTTCTTCTAAAATGCTTGTGACATACTGATATTTTGGTATAATCATAATAATGAATGATGGAAAGTATTAAAGACGTAATATAAAAGAGGTAAAAAATTGTTTTGTGTTAGGGTACAAACTTAAACAAGATGTTTAACTTACCGGTAAACTTAACTTTAACCCCTGAGTGCTGCGGTAAGAACACGAGTTAAAGAACTTGCGCAGGTAGTTACGCCGCAGCATTTGTCTGTTGGCCATCTCAGTGACCGGAACAGCAGCAGTGTGCATGCAGCAGGGCCCATCTGTCAGAAGCTGTAATTGCTTCATGACTCCAGGACATTTGACTCAAGTGCACTGCCTCAGATTATTATGATCCTTTTCTCAGGGAACATTTTTTCTCACTCTGAGAGGGGATATTGTAAAACTTGGAAAGATACCGAGGAAGATAAATAGACTGCATGGGAGGCAGAAAAGGTTGATCGCCTGTATCTGATAGTTACTGGTGTGTAAATGGAGTAAAAGTGCTAAATACACCAGTGTCACACAGAGTGGATGAAAGTGTGCAGGTAAAGGGACAGAGCAGGATTAAGAACAAGCGTTATCGGCCACTTCAAGACGTGAGTGATGATGCAAGTTGCAACATGTGTTTAAGAATATGTTATTCCAATGTTGAGCTAAATGTTTGGTAAAATAACGTTTTAATCAGTTTATACCAACAGCTGTGGTGTTTGGCTTCAAAACAGTGAAACAATGCTTTGCTAAAGCTGGTAAAATGGAACCAAATCACCTCTTGAATGGATTTGGTCCCCTTCAACCAGCTGTAGCTATGCTTTGATGACTACAGGAGCCAGTTTTCTATGATGCCTTCAACAATGAAAGAACAGCAAGCAATTTTTTTGGGAAAAAGTGGTGTATGACTGTCCCTGCCTCTATTAAAAAAAAAAAAAAAAAAAAAAAAAAAAACTGTTCAGTGATAATTATTATTATTGTTGCCAAACCTGTCTTTGTCTTTCTCTTTTTTAAATAATAAATAAATCACTCTCAGCTTCAAAACTGTTGTATTGTCCCCTTTACTGACAAGTGTTGATTCTCGGCTTGCAGCGGGATTAATATCCTGACAAAAGTACCAACAGGAATTTTTTTATTTTATTTTAAAGAGCAGAGGAGAGACATGCAGCTGGCACCGTTACTGAAATGCTGCACTCATGTGTAAGTGTGCGAATGCTTGGCTGTCCTCCTAGGACACTTGTTGGAACAACAGTCATTGGATGTTAGCAGACAGTTACACTGTGGACAGGAATAGGCAACAGAAAAGAAGTGAGGCTGCTCAGCAAAGAAAAGGGTTTGAATGAAGAAAAATGATGAGAAAACCAGCGTAAAAACCAAGAAAAACTAAGAAACCACCCGCATAGGTGCTACTGAAGATAAAAACCCAGGTGACTTCAAAGACTGAAGAATAAGTTTTTTTTTTTAAAGCAGACACTGACAAATAGTATCCCATATTCGCTTGCAGTGACTGCAGAAGAATCAAGAAGATCAAATCAAAACTTCCTTCTTACGATGTATTTTTGCTGGCCTTAAAAAAAAAAAAGATTAATCATTTTTAATGCGACAACTATCTCAAAAACATGATTATAAATACATATAATTTGTTTTCAATTTGTCTAATTATTCTATCAAAACCTGTAATTGAGACAAATTAACATTTATTTTATTTAGAAATTATCAAACTACCATTGTTTTGGGTAGCCGATGTACAAAACGGTGATTACAAATTACTAGACAAGACTAAAATAGGCAAAAAAATTTAAAAAACAGATTTCAATCAAAGTCAGCCATAAAAATTGAATTGCACCAAACCTTTAGATAGAAAAGTTACTTATGCCAAATGTCTTGTGACTATGTGCACACTACACTGTTTTAGGACCATTACCGTATGCTGCAGGAAATTAGTACTGACACTGCATTTGGAAAACATGCCTGCATTTCAGAGCATTGTGAACACTTGCAGATTCCCCCATCTTCCCATGTGGTGCAATTACAATTTGGGGTAGGCCTGTGTGATAGGAAGCTGAAAGGGAGGGTAAATATTACAAGAAGGTGACATGTACAAAAAAAAAAAAAAAAAGAGTACAGACAGCCACTGCAGGGCTTGTTTAGAGCCCATTTAGGAATCATGCGCTATTAATCATTTTGTTTACAGTACTCTAACAGCTACTGGCTTCCAGCAGCTTGAGGGAAAGACAGAAATGATACAAACTCCCCTTGCAGGCTGGGGCCCTGATGATCACACAACAAGAAAAGCTTTCCACAAACAGGTTATTGATAGTCATAACAGCAGTTCCAATGCAATAACTTGGTATATGTTATAACAAAATGTATTTTTACACTGTAGTGTTTTGTATGTGTGTGTGATGACAAACTAAAGTCTGCAAATACTGCACAAATGTTGCTATTTTCCTGTAGGTAGAGCTGATTTGTTTCAGTACCTGGGATTCCACATTGAAAGATTAATCCATCAATCACAGCGTTCCTTCAATGCATCTTCTTCAATCTTGTTTCTGCTGTTCGAAGAACAACCCACTCCCTTAAAACAGCCAGGCAAATTGCACACACATACCAGAGACTGAATGATCGTTCTACCTAAACCCAAACAGCAGAACTTGATAATAATAACTTACAATATCTAGTGTAGAAAATGAAGAATTTTTTTCCTTGTTTTCAAGGAGTTATGCTTTAATAAGGTAGTAGGGATGCACAATATTATCGGCATGGTTTTGGCCGATATTAGTGTTAAAAGTTCAATAGCGGACATCGGACATTCCATCGAAATAACTCACCGATATAAAAGGTGCTGTATTTATATTACAACACAGTGACAAGGATGCCTGCAGTGCCAGAACAATGTGATGTCACACGTGCCTACGCCAGTGGTGTGGAAGATTTTTTTCGTTGGTGAGGATGTCGGATTCCAAAGATTTTTGGTCTACATTGAGCCTTGCTACATCATCCCCAGTCTGAGATATTTGTCTGACGTAACCATACCTGAGTTACAAGCCGTCATTTCCGACGTCATTGAGATGTCAATAGTCGATAGCACACGGGTGAGTTTTACCACAGACATTTGGACGTCGTGTTAGCCCCATTAGCATGATTAGTCTTACGGAACAATGTATAAACAAAAACTTTTAACTTAAAATGGCTGTCCTTCATGCATAAGAGTGCAGAGGATCCCACACTGCAGCTAGGAACCTAGAACAAGCCTCCACAAGTGAGACAGCATCACAGGTGACTAATGCTAATAAATAACATTTAACACTCTTCATTTAATATAAGTTAAAGTGCTATGCATATCATATGGCTGTTACTGAAGATGTCACCAGCTCTTACAGCTGTTGCACATTTTTGTAGCAAATAAGTCTAAATAAGAGGACTATGTTCTGACAAAAGAACATATGTAAAATATCAGTATTGGTTATTGGCCAAGTAAGTTTTAACATACTGGCATATCGGATATCAGCCAAAAATCCAATATCATGCATCCCTATTACTCAGTGGAGATTTCATGGCTGAAACCTGCAAATCATTCCTAATAAAGGTAATACTGCAACGATATAAAAGTGTTGTGCTGGTGTTTTAGAACATTGTCCTTATTATGTTACTCAGAGACCTTCAGTGCAGGTGAAAATTTAACATGTTACAGCTATATAACTTGAGGAAAATGGCAAATTAGAGTGGATTTTTGTTTAACAATTTTTAAATTATAAACTAGGATTACTTTATGGCTTTTTATGACACAAAAAAAACCATTGCACTGACCAAATTCTCCATTACAGCCTAGTTTGTTAAAATCTTAACATCAGTTAACAAAAATGTCCCATAAGCATGGCAACATACCACTAAATCATTATTTAAAAGATGCTTTTAAATGCACCAAAAAAAAAAAAAAACACAATAATTGTTTAAGCTTTTGAAAAAGATCACAAGGAGTTCCCTTCCACCTAATTAAACTAATTTTTGCCTTCTGTTTTGTTCAGCATATTCAGCATTTGACCACAACAGAATCGGCGTTCCTCCACCTGACATCGCTGTCCCTTCTCTCTGCCTTCCACTCCTCTCACAGGATGCATCTCTGATAAATGGCAGGAGGATGAATGGGCTGACAGAAGGGCTGGACAATAATGGTTGATCTACAGGACACAAACGCAGCTACTGAGAAGATTTATGGGGCCTCTGCACAACGAACACCATCCGGTATCCAATGAGATAATTTCTCAAAACTCTGGATGGATGGCAGCAAGCTCCAATGAAACTCCTGTCTCTTGTCCCAATGTACCGCTGATTAATAACATGGATTTGGGAGAAGGGAATTCTAGGAGTGTATCAAGGAAACAGCATTTTGGTCATAAATATGTCACAAGGAGAAAAAGTGTAGAAGACCAAGTGAAACTACCGTAATGTAATCAAATGGAAGGAAAGAGGGAGCAAATACTTCTTGACATAGAAACAGTTTATGCGGCCTAAAAGAGCAATAAAATCTCATTTGAAGATTATGTTGAGACAAAAAAAAGTTTATTCAAAATGCATTAGTAGGCCTGTCACAATAACAAATTTTAATGGGCAATTAATTGTCTCAGAAATTATTGCGATTAACGATAATATTGTTTGAAATTTGACAAAAGTAATTGTCAAATTTAAGAAGAAATGTTGTTAATTTGTTTTGTAGGTAGTAACTTTTTCAACCACTGGAAGGCAGTATAAGACTGAACCGAAGGATGGATAGTGAGGGAGTGAGCAGTGTGTCTCTTTAAGAAAAATGGGAGGGAGGCCCTTGACGTGACATGGGCTGTCTCTCTTCAGTTCTCAAAAAGGTTAACGCTCGGTGTGGTTTGAGCTCTTTAGCATAGCATTTTTCACACAAACCTTTTAATAAAAAGAAAAAACAGTAAACAAGTTCTCAGCTTCTTTTTTGCAGAGAAAAAAAAACTTTTTACACAAAGGCACAGGTTTCAAGAGGGTTTTTTTCCCCCGAGGTCGGCCTGTTAGCTTAGCTTCTCAGCTTAGCTGCTTTTAATGATCCAAAAACGTGATTTTGGACAGTTAAAACAGATTTAAAGAGAAAAGAGAAAGGGAGGGGTCAGTGAAGAGCACCGAGTTGAGCTTTTGGTCATCCAGTGTCTTCAGTACTGAGAGAGACACGACAGAACGATAAAGCCGATATATAAAAATGAGGTAGATAATATTAATTTATCATGCGATTAATTGATTTATTGTTTATTGCAACAGGCCTATGTATTAGCCAAATGACCATAATAACATGTCTAATTGTCATCCCATGTGAAATGTTCTCTTATTATGTTATAAAACTTAGATACATAACATTTTCGCCTTGTTTCATAACACAAAATGGATTTTCTCAAACTTCTTTTGTTTATATTTACGAACAACGAATAAGCAGACACCTGGAAACCTTCCCTCTCTCACCTTTAAGAAATACAGTTTGTGATCATTAATACTCACTTTGTATATTTAGCAGTCAACGAGGATCAATATTACAGATGAGAACAAGGCAGCATACCACCCCAACAGTTAATGTCTGATCAAAATGGTCCTTTAATTGGGAGCACTGTTGTAGTCACTTCGAATAGAGGCACTATCAAACAGTGGTTTACAATCCCCTCCTCAATGCCAAGCTGATGTGGCTGCCAATGCAACTTTCATAGGATCCCTGATTAAAAACTGCTCTGTGGTCCCTTGCCTCTTGACCCCTAACCCCGGCTCCACTCCATCTCGAAGCTCGGGAAATTAATTAAAATTTCACAGAGATGGTATCACATCACGTCTCTGATGAAGGAGTGTGTGTGTGTGTGTGTGTGTGTGTGTGTGGGGGGGGGGGTGAGAAAGAGAGGAGGGAAAGCAAATCCATCAAAATCATCTCCATCTACTTCTTTCACTAGTTAGCTCGAAGGCAGGGAAAAAGTCGCAAGATGACTACAAAGGCACTTCCTGTGTGAGAATTTAACACTTCCTGTGCCAGAGGGCCCGAGAAACTCCACTAAATAACGTCATCCATCATGGTGCGGGCTCACTCTCACTGCCTCACATGTAGCACAAACACACAAATAATTACACGTTGTAATTTAGCCTGGAGGAAAGTCTGTCCCTGCTTTCCTCTTTTCCCCAGTGAGAGGCAGCATATCATTCCCACCTTTCTCCCCTCCTTTACACAACAATAAAATTACATTTGCATTAGCTGTGAGAGAATTTGGTTGGATGATTTATTGAAGCAATCAACGCTGCATTGGCCAATCCCTGGTCGTCTCACTTAAAAAGCGTGTGTGCGTGGCTCGACGCTCTGAGAAAAGGAAGAAATAGCCTGGGATGTGGACCAAAGGGGGAAGCGAGACATGAGCTGTGCAGCAGAGCAATCACAGAGATTCTGCCTTTGATTAGATTAGCATTAAACAACACCCTGACAGATATGACAAATAGGTGCATTAGTGCCTGTCATTCTCCTCTCTTTGGTTCTCTGTCTAGCTTTCACTTCTGCCATTTCTTCGGCTCCGGATGCAACGGGGCTCACATTCCCTTTTTCTCAAGTCCCACTAGCCCCAAATCTCAAGGCCAACAACATCCAAGCAGATATGTAATCTGGCTGCATTAGCATTTTTTTTTTTTTTTTAAGAATAGAAGTGAATAATGGGAAACGGACGACAAACGGGGAGGTAGAATGAGGTAAAAAGATATGACGAGCATTTTCTTTTCTTTAGGAAATCAAGCTGATAAATATTTTTTAAAGGCAGAGCGCAATGGGGAGGTGTCATTAATCAGACATGCTTTTTGTATTATTTGAAAATGCAACACTAGGCCAGAGGGAAGTTATCTGTTGTCCTTGTCACTGAGAGAGAACAAGTGCAATAGAACGATAAGTGGAAAAAAAAGACTTAAAGGCCATGTATTTACAAGTAGATCTAAAATAAACAGAGAACAGTGTTTGTGTGTTTCAAGCAGTAGTAAACCTATAATTTTGTATCTTTTAATGGTAATCAACCTTTCTGGAGTGATCTATCGGCAACCCTGATCATTGATCTGCCCACGCCTGCTTATGATCCCTGAATTAGTATTCACGAATCCGGCAGGAGCTAAATAAACGTGGCAACAAAACACCCACAGGACAACAGAGGCGAGATGGGTAATCAATGCAAAGCACCATCAAATCTACATCATCCCTCCTCATCAGTTTGGTCCAGGCCACGAGGGCCAGCGCTCGGGTCAGAGGTGACACGGACAGGTCGGCCACTCTTGACCCTCACGCCAATATTTGTGGATGAAGATGCCTTTCCTCTGATTTTCAGCTCTGGCTGTAGGTGAAGGGTGAATGTGGAGAAGTGGAAAAGGCAGGGTGGAGGGAAAGATAAGGCTGCAGAAAAACACCGCGGCCCAAGGTGAAACTGATCAATCAGACGCACTAAACAGAAGCACAAAAAGATAAAGATGAACTTGCCTGAGAGCACAGAAGCATGACAAGCTCCACCACCGAGCTGCTGGACTTCATACACACCAGACCTGGAGAATCAAACACACACAAAAAAAAAAAAAAACAGGAGGGAAAAATGAGTATCTGATAAATTAACTTCTATGAGAGTTACTGAACAGCTTGTAGGACACTAGTAGAAACACATGCACACACTCCAACGTACACAAACAGACAGGGATTATCTAACCTCGTGCCATCTGCAGAGAAACAGATAGTATTGATGGGCCTAATGAGTCAACATGATGTTACTGTAAACTAATACATATTTGGGCTTTGTATTACAGGCCCGACTTGGCCAGCATATGTCTCATTGATCCCTAAAGCAACGCCCTGGGCTTTTAGAGGGCAGGGGGCCACGGGAGTGTCCTCTGCAGAGACACACAAGGGGAAAAGAAGGAGAAGGCTTTGGTCTTTCAGTTGCTATTTAAATCAGTGGTTCTCAAAATGAGGTCCCAGGACCACTGGGGGGTCTGCGAGCTGGTGCTTAGGGGTCTGCACAAAAAAAATACATATGTATATAGTAGGCCCTCGTTTATTGCCGGGATTCCTTTCTCAGTCCCCTCGTGACAAGAGAAAAACAGCAAAGTAGGAATAAGCAGTAAGTAAAAAAAAAAAAAAAGAAATGAAAAATGAAAAAGAAAAAAGAAAAAAGTAGTTGTTTATTTTAGTATATAAAGTATACAGGTAGTCCCCGACTTACGGTGCCATCAACTTACGGCGCTCCGTACTTACGGCGCCGCCCCCAGTGACGTCATCGCACCGTTCGTTGCCTTTTTTATGCAGCATTTTATAATTTTTTCCGTTTTTTTTAGAGTATTCTGTTAGCTAACAGCTTG
>JARVGV010001740.1:24331947-24342442 GCA_031762435.1 Hypsolebias longignatus | reverse complement strand
TAGTTAAGACTGTATATGGTAACCATGTTTTAAGGTTTTTATTTTATTTAAGAAACTGTCAAGTAAAGTATATCTATTAAAGCACTACTACTTATGTGCTTTTCACTTGTCGCTTGTAAACAGGTTGAGTTTAGATTTGTGAAGAGTTACAAATATGCACGGTTTGAGTGTTGTCATTGTGTTAGAGAGAGCAAATGTCATGAATACATTTGTCATTAAACATAATCCAAGTTGAAGTGTTACATCATTTTCAACCCCTTTTTGGCATCTGCATTTGGTAGCAGACCAAACTGACAAAGACCATGAAGAATACTGTAGTATTTTAATTCCACAGCAGAGAAAGCTATGTAGTCTCTGTAAGTAGGTCTATAGGAAGAAAAAAAAGATATTTGTTATTGGCCAAATAAGTTTTAACATATTGGATATCGGCCAAAAATCCAATATTGTGCGTTTGTGCATCTCTATAGAAAAGTGAGATCTCTTCAATTCCAACTTGACTTTGAGTGTCACATTTGCTAATTTGTGCTTTTAGCTACTGTTTGGGCTCCATTATATTTTGGCTGCTTTTTTAGACTTTAGTTACAGTTTTGCATATTTCCCTTTTAGCAGCTATTTTGCTGATTTTAGGGACTCAAAGTTGTTTTAATTAAAACCATATACAGTACAGTATACATTTTCATCATTTTTCAGCACTCAGAATTCACACTGCACTTTTTCGTTGGAAATGCCGAAACTGGTTATTATTAAATGAAAATACACCACCGCAATATTTTATTTGTTAAAAAAAAAATAAAATAAATAAATAAAAATCTTTGTGTTTTTGTAACCAAGCATTAAAATATTATTTAAAAAATGTCACTGTAAAGGTTATACAGCAGGCCTTAACACTCAATTCCAAAATTTTGCGTAATTCCCAATTTTTTATTTTGTTTTGTTGCGCGGTCGTTCACCTTTTATTTTAATCCGACCGTCATCAGACTTCAGTATGAACTTTTATGGACCTAATGCAACCTGCATGTGCAGAAGAAGTCCTAAAGTCACACATAGGACACTGTATTTACAGCTGTTGTGCAATCAGACCCAATACAATTATTATCTGAATGCTTGTTTGGTCCAGCCGGCAACAGACATTTGATTTTGGCTTTTCCCGGCTACTCCTGCAGACTTGTACTTCTGGAACAGGAGTGTCGTAATGAAGATAGAAACAAAGTCAGGCATTAATCCCATCACGTTAATATCGATACCGTCTGACACCACCGTTCCTGTAGATTCTCAGTCATACGGGATATAATGAAATAATAATAAAAAAAATAAAATAAAAAAAAAAAAACAACAACAAAGGAACTGGAGCTGAAAATGTGCAGAGTTCTAAGATTTAAAGTGCACCAGATTGGTATTACCATATGTCAATTCTTGGATGCATGTGTACGGTATACCAGGTCTATAAATGATGTAAAGGTCAGATGAAATGTGACATGACCGTTCAGACTGCGGTCGCTTTGAAGAACTTCAGGTCTGTATCTGATTAGTAGCACATATGATAAAGGCCTGGATCAAATTAGAACAAATCAGAGTTGTCACGTTCAGACCATCACAGAAAAATGAGTCATGGAGGCCAAAAAAACAAGAAAGAACTAGATTTGGGACACTTTTTCCTGCAACATGAACGTAGCCTACTACAAAAACGTTCAATACAGAAACAACTGGAATTTAATTGAGAAAGCTCCTTGGACGAAGAGCGAAACATCTTCTGTTACAAATAAATTCCAGTTGTTTCTGTATTGAAACTTTTTTGATTTTTTCATGTCCTGGATGACTGAGAATCTTCACCACCATGTAGCTTACTAATGTGAACCAAAGCAAAAGCATTTTAGTGACCCCCTTTTTGATGGTCAAATTTAACACTGCAGGGACTTATCTCCAACCCTGACAAAGCAACATGGGACAGAGATGTCTCCTTCAAGGCTGCACAGAGAGAAACCTAGGAGTGGCATCACGAGGCCTCGTGTATACTTATCTCCTCCCAGATTAAGTCCCAATTGTTCATCAGGAACAAAGACGGGCAGTGAGAAAACCAGCCCCCCGAGGGACAGATGGTCAGCGTTAGGAGCCCCTCTGACCCCTAGGGCCTTTAAGTTTCAGTGACAAGGCTACGCGTGCTTTTAGCATCAAAGGCCACCCAGCTCATCTGTTAACCAAGACTTTATTTTTGATTATTATTGTTTTGATTCTATCTAACAGTTCTCTCTTTTAAATGGGTCCCCGAGGCTCAACGAGACTAATTTGTATAAGTAAAGGTTGAACTGAATTGAAAAATAACAAAAACTGCTGGCATGAAAAGCTGCAGGTGATCCTTCAAGGAATGCAAAGCCACCACATACATCCTAAAAAAAGCTACATTACAATTTATATTGTTGATCATTTTAGCTGTGACTGAAACAAAAAAAACAAAAAAAAAAACACATTTGCAACAGTAATGGCATTTAGGGCGCTCTAAAAAAGTTTAGAGGCATAACAAATACCCCCATTAGGACACCCAGACATGAGAAATCAATACAATAATTGTTGCAGAAATGCATTGCTTCTTTTTTGAATGACACACCGCCAAATCCATCTTCTGCTCTCTGTCATCTGATCTGATTTCATCTGAGCTGCTGAAGCCTGTTTCAGCACCAAGCCTCAGGCAGCTGGAGTTTCCTGCAGACAAGCTTCTGTCTCCTGAACTGACATGGCTTTATTAACAGTGATTGATGGACGCACACTGCATTTAAAATAAACAAATCCATTCACACCAGAACTGACATTAACCTGTGGCTCCCAATGCAAAAGCAACAATAATCCCCCACTTACAGTCAGCGCACACGGACTGTTGCACAACAAATGAGGAAAAACGGGTTTTTTAACGTAACGTGGTTGGGTCTGAAGACAAACATGAAGTTCGCTGACGCTTTGGAAGTGAGTGTGCCAAACGGTGGCCTGGTTCTCCACAATTCCCTGCGCCTTTTGACTGTTTCCCGTTTCCGAGTAGCTGGAGAAAGTTTAAAGGCGCGCTGACAGACCACCACAAAGACACAGCAGGGACGAGACGCCGTCGTTCGTCGTGCGCAACATTTGTCAAACAGAAGTTGCTTAAAACGATAACAATTTAAAAAAAAAAGGCAAAGCGAAACAGTTCCTGATTACTTGAGCTCCTACCTTATCAGCTGCGAAGCGCGTTAGAGGCGGCCATGAAGAACAGGGGCTGTAGGGGGAGTTGAGTCCGAGTCCAACATCGATGCTGCGCTGGACACAGCTGATCTGCGCAGCCCGCTGACGTCACGGCCGTACTGTACGTCTGCGTCACCGCAGGAAACTCCGCGCGCGCCCTGCCGCGAAAATACCGCGAAAACGGCGCAAAAAAATACCATGCAGCCAAAACAGTTCCATATCTTTTACAAGTAGACTAAAAATAATCAAACAAACTAGTCAAAACAGAGGAATGTGCGTTTTGTGGCTAAACTGGCTAATGTTTGCTTGTAGCTTGTATAGTGTTACTAATTTTAGCTTATGTTTGATTAAACTAACAATTCGGTCTTCAAAAAGATTGAGCAGAACCGTAGCTGCAAGCTTAAACCGCAAAACAATAAATATAACGTACAAATTAACCTGTTGATATAAGCTAGAATAAGAAACAACATTTAGTAAAAGCAATTTAAAAAAGCTGAAACTACAAACCAAAACTAAAAATTGAAACTCATAGCTAGAAGCTAAGATTATTTTACCAGTAACTGCAGGCTAAAATGACCAAAACCATAGCTACAACAAGCTAAAATGATCCAAACTGTAACTACTGTATAAGCTAAAATGAACTTAAATAGCTCCAAGCTGAAATGGGCAAAACTTTTGCTACAAACCTGAATTATCTAAATCACAGCTAAAGCTTAAATTGCCAAAAGGCTAGCTAAAATAGATTAAATTGTAGCTGAAAAGAGCATAGACAAAAACAGAACAGGTATGGTGGAGACTTTCTGACAATAACATTTTGAAGGTATTCCTCATTGCATCTCTATTATGACTTTTAATAATTAAAATTAAATGTTTTGAAAGGCATCAGGTTACAAATACCAGCAGTCAGCATATTATTTCTGGTCGAGCAGAAAGTTTTTGGAACTGTAATGGGTAAAATAACACAAAGTGTTCAGAATAGATAAGAAGTATGGATGTAACTATAAATAGGAATACTGTACTGTACAATATTGTAAACTCAGACCCATCAGACACGCAATAATCTAGGAAAATGCTGTTTTAGGAGAAAAAAAAATCCAGTCATTTGTTTTTGATTACAATGCAAGGCTTTCATGCATAGAAGAACTACTGTATATCCTTCTAATTTCTTTAAAAGTTTGAGAAATCTACCTATTGGCCACATCCATATATAAATGTATGGGCTAATGTTGTACACTATGTCCTAAAAATAACCTAAAATAGCTATTTAGATCAAAATTGTTGACAAAATTAAAGACTTTTATTCACTTAACGTGGCGTAACTTGTAAAACACTGCCCTCTGTTGAATAAGAATGGTAACACCGAAATATCACAGAAACTACCGGTCGTTTTATTAAACTCTGAGTATGTAATGCATTTATTTTGAGTTAAATATTGAAGGCTTTTTTCCTTTCTTAAATGTGTAGCAAACAAATTAAGTTATTGATTTGGTTATGTTTCCCTATAAGACAATTATGTAGAAAAACGTGTAATTTTCTCTAAATAACCAGTGGCTAAATGTCCTGTTTTGTAGCCAACGAAAAGAAAAATACATTATATGATTCAAGAAAAAACTTTTGAGAACAGTAAATATCAATGTTTATTCGATAGCTATTTTTCTTTGCTGAAATCATAACGTTTACGCTAAAACCTTTGACCACAGCTTCTGTGAATTCTTCCACTGCGGACTCAGCGTAGCGCATGCGCAGTACGTGACATTTTTATGAAGCAGCTTCTCCGGGGTGTTTGAACAGGAAGGCGGACATGTTGGCCGATCTGTGTGAGAAAATTGTGCACAGTATTCGATTTTTTTCCGAAAAGTAACATACGTTATGCTTGATTCATTTTTTATTTATACTCTCTTTGAGAATTACAACCGTTTGGACGGGGAACAATCATTGACAGTGCACGGGACGCAGCGGAAGGACTACCGTTTAACGTTGAAGCGACTCCGTGTTTAAACTTCGAAATTTGGAAGAAGCAGAAGTTTTTTTCCACCACCACTTCTACTTTTGAGCTGTCAAATTCTCGTTTTCAGCAAAGGGCCTGACGTAGATATGGGAACGGTTCAGGACTAATGTTTATCTCCCAACTGCTTATTTTCTGGAAGACATCGTATTTACTTTTTAATTGCCTTTTGTTTAAACGTTTAAGCGCTTATCCTCAGTGGCATCCTGCGGAGGTTGTCTAATCTGTCGCCGCATTTATCTTTGACACTGAAGTTGTATGCCACTCATACTGGGACAAACATCTTCCGACCAGGAAAATGTGGAATGTTGGCTGCGATCTTAATGCCTTCATTGTCTATGAAAACTCGAGGACGAGGATGCATTTTCTTTGAAGTGAGGTGTAAAGTTCACACGAAGAAAGGGACACTTGGCTAGCTAAAGAAGCTAGCTGCCTCGCTAGTGGGCTGTTTTTGTTTGTGATAACCCAACGCCGGGACTGACTTTTGACAGCAAAATGTCTTCTGCCGAAAGTATGGTGGCTCGATTTGAAAAAATCGATGCCATGTTGCAAGACCCCCAGTCGGAAATAAACACGGATTGTCTACTGGTAAGTTTGTAGCTTGTTAGCTAGAGCCAGGTAGCTAACGCTATTCGGGGTCAGTCTACTCCTTGGAACAAATTATTTCAGAGTTTGTCTGAGGTGTCACTGAAGACATTTTTTGGTAATTTATTTAATAATCTTATTTTAGCAGTTCTTTTAAATCTCAGATTTTTTGCTTTCAATGTGTTTAAATTCCGTGTCACTTTGTGGTCATTTTGAATCTGTTGTTTTAACACTTTTTCATTATGCTTTCTCATTTTGATTGGTCTTTTTAAGGCAATGCAAATGACTAATATACTGCTTGAGCCAGGTTCCACTCGTGGTTCTTTTGCCTCTTTATGTCTCATTTTAGACACACTGTGTAGTGTAGAGGTCTGATTAATCAGTCTTTTATAGTCTATTATGCATCACTTGTAGCCTTTTTGTATTTCTTGTAGGTAACTTTGCATGTGATTGTGCTCTGATATTTTGTAGAATATGAACAAGAACCCCCTACATTTATTGTTAGTTGTTTTATTAATTTAGCATGTTTAAATAGTATAAATACATGAAAAGCTAAACAGTGTTTTATTAGAATAGAAAATGACTACTGTTATTCTCCACAGGTAGGCACACTGTAATTACACACACACTATAAGTTATGTTTAGTAGTTAAAGCTGTTTTCATCAGTAGATTACAGCTAATGCATTCTAGTAATGCACAGTCATTGGGTGTTATTTGGACCATTAATGACCGACTATCAGTAATGTTTTGTCTGTGTACAAGTATTTGAACATCATAAAGTGATAAAATAGCTTCAGGCCTGTTGTAACCTGCAGCCCTCCAGCTGCATCAAAGCTTCTTTTTTTTTTTTACCTTGACTGCTTCCTGTCTAATTGGTGTCAACTTGTGAATTGCCTCTTTAGTAGGAGGATGGCAGCTGCTGCCACATACTACACCTTTAACTCCTTTGGGTTTTATTGTAACAATCTTTACAAACTCGCTCACAGTTGAGGGGGTGGCAGTGAAATCTTGATGTGTCAGAGGTTTGTTGATATCAAGAAAAATGTCAGCTTGGGTGACAGTGGCGCTATGTGTTTTCACAAAAGATATGTGATTCAGGGACAGTTATGTTCTCACATTTGTTGTGATTCATTTCAAGTTTTATGAGGATGAATAGATTAAAAATATGACCTTACTCAGTGTATCGTGCAACTGACACTAGGCTCTAAATTTGAATTTGCTTGTGTGAATATGTTTTTTCAATTTGTTCAACACTCAAATTTGCAATGAATGAGTGTTGGTTATGGATCTGTCCTTTCAAATATGTTTTATTCTTATAGTGCAACAACAATTGAAGTTGTAATTGGAAGATTAATTTCTAAGTTGAAAAAATATCACGTGAGCTATTTGGGAAAGGGAGTTTGTCCTAATACCCCACCCACATGTCTGAGTTGTAGTGTTTGTTATGAATAAGCTGCTGTAGATTGCTTTTTGAAAATAACACATGCATAGTTTCTATGACCTCCCATTAAGGTGCAGAAGAAGGCTATTAAAGTCACCTAAAAGTCCACACGCTCTGCATTTTTAAAAGCCTGTAGCGACAGTTCCCACTGGCAGCCACACACAACGGTGTTGTTTATCTTTTTATTTTTTTCCCCCCATCCTGCCGTCGCTCCTGATCAATGAATGGCGGCTTTTTGCTGGGTCTCTTTCTGCCACCATGCAACTCCACCCACAGCTTAATAAAATTCCATGTTAATCAAATAACCTCTTGTGTTTGACTGGCCTGGAGTTCCCTGCATGTCCCAAAGCCATTCTGCATGTCTGGAGAGAGTTGAAAACAGGCAGGCAGCTCTGAGGTAGTTGGGTGTGGGCACTGCTTTCTTGCCATAAACCAAAATTATGTGGACTGAAGGGTAAAGAGTCGTGTTTCCGAGGGCTGTGAATCAGGACATTTAACTCATAAAGCTCCCAACATGCTTGGCTATGACTAATGGATTTCATCAGAATGCACAATTCAAGCCTTTATTGGCAACCTTTCTTTTGCTGCCACAGCATTTGGTTTGAAGTATTGCACAGCTAGTATCAACTTTTCCCTGGAGGCTGTGTGTTGTGTAAAGAAAAAAAAAAACCATTTAGCTTTACCACTAGTCTGTGGGATATATCATTTTCTAATGAAAAATCCAATTATCTTCTTTTGACATGTTTGGAAAAATTAAAGTAAAACACCTTGCTGTTAGATTTTACAACAAATCTTTAATTTTATTGCAACTTCTGTTGCTGTTGTCATCATTCTTTGTTTGTAGCCAGGTCTCTCTTATAAATGAGTCCTCGAGGTTCAATGGGATTAACCTGCCTAAATAAAGGTTGAATGAAAAACTATCATGGAAAGTTGAAGCTTGAAAATTATAGAATACAGTAACTATTATATTATGTTGTACTGTTTTCAACTTGCTTGCAAGTTATAGGTCTTAAAAAGTGAGTTGGACTTACATATGTCACCTGTTAAAGTGGTAGCTGGTATTTCAATAGAAAACCTCAGCCTGTATGTTACTGAGCAATAAAGCCAGCAGCAGACATACTTTTGTAGAAAATAGTTTCCTTTTAGTAGCTTTATTACACTTTTCTGCATCAATAAACTTAAGTTTTAAACACATTACTGTACTCATAGTAGAAATTCCTATTTTCGATTTATTCACTCAGTAAAGCCTACATAGAAGACATATTTTTGCAAGTGTAGCACTTAACTGTGGAGTGCACATTTGATCTCACTCATAAAACGTTTAATCTCACTCATAATATGGTAGATTTGCAGTGGAAAATTATGCAGAATGTTATGTTGAGAAATGTCACATACCGGTATTATATAATAAAATATACTAAAACAAAACATGACTGCAGCATCTTAAACAATTGATGTGAAACCAATTATGCTTTAAAGCAATGGACATGTTCGCTTCAATTTTTTTAAATAAAACCAAAAACTATCACTCAACCAAAGTTAATAGCAACTTGTATAGCTACAGTTTTTGTTTTGTAAATACACATCTATATATGACTAAAAGCCATTGTTATTCATTCAACCTTTATTTATACAGGTTAGTCTCATTGTGTCATGATGACTCATTTACAAGAGAGACCTGTATGATTGTTATAGTTGTTACTATCTTAAAATACCATTGTTGTCTTTACTGTGCAGCGAGTTGGTCCTGCCATCTGCTAACGACAAGTTTCACACACAAACTCATGTTATGTTAGCCCCTCTTATCTTAATGTGAAAATGTACAAGCAGAAAAATCTTCCTGAGTACCCCGTTGCTACGTGAGCATTATTGTTGAAGCATAAGTCTTTTCAGTCCCTATAGCAAGTTATTTTTTGCAAACGAAGCAATAACAAGATATTGGGACCCTTTCTTTGTACTAACAGTGAAAGAAGAATTTGCTCTTGTGCATCACGTAATGAGGAATATATGGGTGTGCTCCAAATATAGATGCAGCTGATTGGAACAAGTGGAATTTCCAGTATCGTCAGTGATTGCAACAGCCTGACAGCTTACAAGGACACAAATATAAGCGACACTCACAAAGGCATTTAGGTTCTGAACTGTAAACATGCTGTATATAGTTATAACTGATAACTAAGTTCTGTAATTGAATCAACCCATTAAACACATTCACTCACGAACAGCTTGATTAGAGTTTACAATGTAATCACAGTCCACGTAAATTGGTATAGAAGATGAACATTTTCTGCTGTATTGCTTAGTGGAAATGGATTTATAGGCTTGTAATGATCTAATTTTAATTTCCCTTTATTTTCTTCCCTGGAAGCAACATAACTGTTAAATAATGTGTACTGAAATATTATTTTATTTATTTTTTGTTTATATTGGTAACAAAAATGCATAAACCAGTACTGTAGTTTAGACCTTGATTTGAAAAACCTGGTGAAGTTATAATCAGCATTTAATCTGCTTCTATTGTCAGAAAGGTTCAATTATAAACTGCTCCCCTCAGCCTTTCAGTTATGGGAACAATTGGCTGAGCTATTTGTAGCTCTGCATGACCTCAACTGAGTGATTACATTCAGGAATGCATACTAAAATGATCTAGACATATGTAAGCTGAGATTTGTTTCTTTTTTTTTCTCCTTGAACTTTGTTTTTCTGCTTTTTATCTGTTTTCAGAGGGCTATCTGCCCTTGTCTTGGTTGATGGGTACTGAGTTGTTATATACAATGGGTATTCGTGTGGATGAGGCAATGTTTGGCAGCATGAGGTTTTTATTTAGAGCACATATGTCAAAGTCAAGGCCCGCGGGCCAGATCCCGCCCGCAAATTAATTATCTATGGCCCCCTGGATGATATTTAATTACTATTAGAACTGGCCCGCAGGCCACAGCCGCCCGCTGGTGTTTTGCACGCACCAACACTACATTCCCCACAATGCAACGGTAGGGATGGGGCCGATCCGATCCGGAGACGTGTCTCATGAACCCAGAGTAATAAGACCCGCCTCACGTCACATTCAGGAAATCCGTTTCATAGTTTGCAGCCAGCTACAACGTGCAGACTGTGAGTAGCGCTGTAGCTAACAGCTAGCCAACTTTTCATCGTAACATGTCCGCTGTGTGGAAGTATTTTACACTAAACACCACACGACAGCAACGTGCAATGTCTGCAGAGTCATAGCACCACATTAAACTGCGGTCAAGTTAGT
>JARVGV010001740.1:24271671-24291404 GCA_031762435.1 Hypsolebias longignatus | reverse complement strand
ATTAAAAAAACTACACCCCCCCCCCCCACACACACACACACACCTTTTTTTTTTTTTTTTTAACAAGAATCTGGTCTTTTCATTTGTCTTAAATTGTAAAAATATCAATAAATGTTAAAAAACATTAGATATTTTTAGATTTATAATGCCCCACCTAGTGGCCACAAAAGTTTCCTCCAACAAACATAAAGTGGCCCATGGGCCACCAGTTGATAATCACAGTTGTAGCAGGTTGTTGCAGCTCTGAACCTTTAGTTTAGTGAACTACGGTGTAAAAATGTCTCTTTTGATCGTAAAGGTTGCAGACCCCTGCCAGTCTGCCACCAACACAGATGACCGGTATTTATTAATGGTTTCTTTAAGGAATTGAGTAGAAATTACCATGGGGCACTAAGGTTCATAACTGGTTGTAACTACTGTACCATCACTGCACCCTGTACTCATTGGTCTGCTACCTTCTTAAATTTCCTCCCACGTCACGTCGTCAGTGCAGTTACAGCGTGCGACCTCAGGGATTAATTACCTGCAGCTTTCCTACAGTGTGAACGAACTTGGCAAAAAGACCTTTTCTTACTCTGCTCCTGTTTCCTGGAACACCTTGCACCAAGACATGAAGCTATAAATTTTGATTTCTTCAAGGGATTTTAAGCAGTTGATAATGTCAATAGCAATATCAGCAAATCTGTTCTCATTTTTAGCATTTTACCTTGTTTTATGTCCTCTTCATTTCAGTGTTTATAACTTATTTGATTTTTATTGCTTTTTGTTGAATTATTGTCTGTGCTATATTCTGTCTGGAACAGGTCTCACTTGTAAATGAGTCCTCATCACTCACTGAGACTAACCTGTATGAATTAATGAAAAAATAATTTCCTGTAATTTGAACTGAAAGAAGTTTAATTTAGTTTCCCCTTTTTGTAGATCTTGGTTCAAACAACAGCGGCTACTTTGACCTGCAGGCCGTGCTGACTCACCAAGGTCGCTCCAGCTCCTCGGGTCACTACGTGGGCTGGGTCAAGAGGAAAGAAGGTAATTAATACATTCAGACACTAATCAGAGCATTTAGAATATAAAGTTTCATCTTATTAGTTTTTGCTCCAACAGATGAGTGGATCAAGTTTGACGACGACAAAGTGAGCGTGGTCTCCCCTGAGGACATCCTGCGCCTGTCAGGGGGTGGAGACTGGCATATAGCATATGTTCTACTTTACGGGCCCCGCCGGCTGGAACTACTTGAAGACGAACAGTAGCTGGTGGGAGAGTTCTCCAAACACACGTACAGATTGCCATTTCCAAGCACTGTCTGCATAGATGTGCAATAAAACTGGTGTCTTTAATGATTTGTTTACCTTTTTTTTTTTTTTTGGTAACCAACACATACGCTTGTAAAAGAAATTAAATATTCAACCATATTGTGCTTTGAAAAATTGAAATATGATGAGGCAATCTTTGGACCAGGTCCTTCAGGTTTTAAGCTCTGCAGTTTGATTAAATGTTTTATACACATTGTATATTTTTGAAGCCTTTGATGGGGTGATCATAAGAGCAAAATATTTGTTTCATTTAATGACGCTGTTAAAACAAAAGTCTCGCCAGGCTGATGTCCTGGACTTCCTGGCTTGTCGATGCAGATGTACTCCAGAACACTTGTCCACCTCTTGGGCCTAACCCCAGGTCTGTTAAGTGCTTGGTTCACATCATCTCCTGCAATTGTTCTCCAGATGTACTGACAGATGTGACCCTTTCTGCCAAACTTTCATTAACAGTTTTCAGGGAAGTGTGTCTGACAGAGGGGGAGGTGCAGAACAGGTCGCCCTTGTGGTGAACTGGTTAAATAAAGGTTTGAGATCCAACAAGAATGGTTTGTTCTGTAGGCTCTGAATGTTTTTCTTGGTTAAATTGATTTCAGACTTCTCCGTGCAGGATTCCTGATCACCCTGCCACAACATGTAAAACCTGAAAGCTCCGTTTTCTGTAATAAGTTATTGATCGCTTTTTCATAGGTGGTAAAAATAAATTGTTTAAAGCAAAATGTTACGTTTTCTGTGACTGTGAAGTGGAAACGATTAAAAATAAAAACATTTTATTGCATTTCTACAGGTGAAAAAATTCTGAACTACATACAAAATGTATAACCAACAGCTTCTGTATGATGAAGGATGCTTCAACAAATGAAAGAGCACGTTGAGCAACAAACGGTGTATTTTAAGACTCGTTGAGACTGTCTGCGAGCTGCGAGTGGCCTGCAGCGTTCAGAGCTGTGACCAGGTTCTCCACAGTAGCTTGTGTTCCCTCTCTGTCCTGCCAGGCCACCAGAAGAAGTTTGGCCTGCATGTCAATGTCCTCGCTGTCAGTCTCGATTTCACGCAAATCTGCTGCCTTCATCTCCAAATGAGAAGCCAGCGTCTTCCACTGAGAGCCCAGTTTGGCTGCAACGTCATCCATCTGCTGGTTTGTCACCAGTTTGCTCTGAATGCTTGAACCTTGGGGAGGAAGAGTTCAATAAATCAAAAACAGATGTCAAGATGTTTACTTTTAACGATTTAAATATATATATATATATATATATTTTTTTTTTTTTCAGGCTTAAATACAGTTGTCCCTCGCTACTTCGCGTTTAGTTTATCACGGACTTGGATCTTTTGTGGTTTTTCTAAATTTTTGGACATGACGCACAATTGGCTGATTGATGGATGAGCTGCACGATCAGCATATTTTTTTATTTAAAATAAAATTTAAAATTATTTGTGCAGCCCATACTGCAGGATAAGCTTCCTACTGTAGCTGATCTCGTGGAGAAGTGGGCGTGGCCAAGAGCGCTTGCAGGTGGCAAAGAGCAGACGAGGCTAAGAGCTGAAATCATGACAGTGTGCTCTTTTAGAGCGTTTAGAAACGTTTAGAATATTGCAAGTGTGTGGGAAATGTTTAAAACGTCTTATATAAAACTACTACTTACTATTTGTACTAATATTCCTACTTCACGGTTCACTTATGGTGGAAAACCTTCAGGGTACGGCTCCCCCGCTAAACGAGGGACTACTGTACATTTAAAATGACGTTCTTCTGGTTAAAGCAGTCTGAATTGAACTCACTGTCGTTGCTGTCTTTCAGAAGATTGTCTCCATTTTCATCATCATCCTCTTCCCCTGTCTTGATTTCTTCTGAGGGAATGTCTTTCTACATTTTTTTTAAAAACAAACATGAACATTATCAGTTTATTTATTTTAAATTTATGAAAATTAAGTTGTTAAGATATAACCAAATCCCTCACCGGTAGTTCTTTGGCCAGTTTGCTAACCATGCTGTCCAGGTAGTCCGCCAAGCTCTTAAACTTTTGGCTCATTGGTTGAAAGAAGTGAGGACATCTCCTGGACAGCAGCCTCAAAGCTCGCCAGCCATAGTTTGGGTTACGCACAACCCTGAAAGGATTTAAGAAGGTAAATGATTCAGGTAAAACAACAGGAATTAGGCCCCTGAAGATCATTTGAACAATTTTACTTGATCACTTACTTATACTCGTCCTCCACCATGTTGACTGGGTCAGCCTGCTCAATGGCTTCAGTGAAGAACTCGTCCAGCGATGGCAGGAACTCTCTGAAAAACATGCATATTGGCTATGAAAATCTATATTATGATGTATACAAATGGCTGAAATGAAATACACTAACCTGCTGTCGGACTTGCACGCCTCCATGTTGTCCTGGTTCAGGTTCCACAGTCGAGTCAACTCATCACTAACAAAACACAAAGATTTTTTTTTTATTTACTGTAAAAAATACAGTGCATATGGAAAGCACTTCACTTTGAACACATTTTGTTATTACAGCCTTATTCCAAAATGTATTCATCTCTTTCCTCAAAACTCTACGCACAATACTCCAATACGATGTGAACAATATTTTTTTTTTAGATTTTTGCAAACTTATTAAAAATGAAAAACTAAGAAATCACATTTACATAAATATTCACGACCTTTGCCATGAAGCTCAGTACTGAGCTCAGCTGCATCCGGTTTCCACTGATCATTCTTGAGATGTTTCTTCAACTTAATGGAGTTGACCTGTGGTAAATCCAGTTGACTGGACTTTATGTGGAAAGGCACAGACCTGTCTATATGGTCCCACAGCTGACAGTGCATGTCAGAGCACAAACACCAAGCACAAAGCCAAAGGAATTGTCTGTAGACCTCTGAGACAGACGCCTTGAGGCACAGATCTGGGGAAGGACACAGAAAATATTCTGCTGCTTTGAAGGTCCCACTAAGCACAGTGACCTCCATCATTCATAAATGGAAGGAGTTTGGAACCACCAGGACTCTTCCTTGAGCTGGCCGACCATCTTCTTAGTCAGTGAGGTGCCCAAGAACCCAATGGTCACTCTGTTGGAGCTCCAACATTCCTCTGTGAAGCGAGGAGAACCTTCCAGGACAAACATCTCTGCAGCAATCCACCATCCAGGCCTGTATGGTAGAGTGGGCAGATGAAAGCCACTCCTTAATAAAAGAAACATGGCAGCTCGTCTGGAGTTGGACATGTCACCTGAAAGACTCTCAGACTATGAGAAACAACATTCTCTGGTCTGATGAGACAAAGATTGAGCTCTGGTGTGAATGTGAGGAAGAAACCAGGCACCGCTCATCACCAGACCAATACCACCCCGACAGTGAAGCACGTGGTGGTAGCATAGTCAGGATAGAGGGAAAGATGAATGCAGCAATGTACAAAGACATCCTGAATGAAAACCTGCTCCAGAGAGCTCTTGACCTCAGACTGGGGTGATGGTTCATTTTTCAGCAGAACAATCCAGAGCACATGGCCAAGATCTCATAGGAAGGGCTTCAGGACTACTATGTGAATGTCCTGGAGGGGTCAAGAGTTCAAAGAGGGGCTTTAAGACCCGTCTATGAATGTCCTGGAGGGGCCAGGCCAGAGTCCACACTTGAATTTTACTGAACATCTAGATATCTGAAACTGTCTGCACAGACGACTTCCATCCAACCTGATGGAGTTTCAGAAGTACTGCGAAGAAGAATGGGACAAACTGCCTAAAGACAGGTGTGCCCAGCTTGTGACATCATATTCAAAAAAAGACCCGAGGCTGTAACTGCTGCCAAAGGTGGATCACAAATAAAGCAAAGGCTGGGAATACTGGCGTAAATGTGATTTCTTGTTTTCTATTTTTAATAATTTGCAAAAATCTGTTTTTTTTCCCCACATTGACATTATGGGGTATTGTGTGTAAAATTTTGAGGAAAGAGATGAATTTAATAAAAATTGGAATAAAACTGTAACATAACAATGTGTAAAAGTGAAGCACTGCTAATACTTTCCAGGTGCACTGTACTCCACAAAAACAACTCATGAAGTTAAAAAAAAGTATTTTCACTAATAAATATGATCTAATCATTAAAAAATGCACTATTTCACAATGTTTCCAATGGGCAGGTTTGTTTTTGTTATTTTACTAGGTTCGGACCACTCAGCGCAGCCCGCTCCTCTTTAGATAACATACTTTCCCATGAAAATCTTTCGGTCTGGCCCTTTTCCAAGGAAGTCCTCTGGAGCTTGTCTTTTCCTGGTGGGCCTTTTCGGTTTCTCATCTACTGTTCTGTTCCAGGGAGGAGAGAAAAAAAAACACTTGTCATTTTGGCAAGCTACTTACTGTACGTTCACTCTTCACACTCTTTTGTTGTAACCGACCAATCACCTAATACAACTCGAGGAAAGTTTTTATCATCCTCCACTTCTAAAGTTTTGCTCAGTACCTTTCCTTAACAAAGCTCGGACATCCCTCGTTTTTCCAGGCATTCCAGTTTTCCTCTGTGTTGAGGATATGCTGCCAAAGATGAGATTCAGAGTCAAAAACAGAACTCCAACATTAACACACGACAGATCATACGTATGAATTCATTTATTAATGTCTGTATTTCTGAAGGGCGACTCTTACCTCAACCATGCTGCCAAACTTGTCTCCATCAGGAGGAATTTCTCTCAGCAGCTACAAGTTAACATGTGAAGGGTTAGACCTCATTTGGAGTCAGACATCTTAAAAAAATGTTATGAACACTCAAGTGAATGATATTTCTGTTTAAGAGAATAATATCTTACACCTGCTATTGAGATAACGATGAAATATAGACACTGTTGCTGTTTTCATGAAGAGATCCAGACTGCAAACCAGTCCCAAAAAAGTAATACTTTTAAAATAAAGTATAATATACTGGTCTGAAGGAAACTGTCCTGAAGTATCTCTAGGACAAACAAAACATTGGGCTTCAATGGAAACATTTTTTATTGATTTTATCATTTGTTTTTATTGCCTTTTGTGTGACTAATTTTAGAATATTAATATTTCCGTTTTCATTTATTCGGACCAGAGTATTTTGCGTCCCATGGTTTGCTATTATTTAGACCAGTACATGTCTTGTTCTTCTGGCTGAATCTAGATTAATATAGAAATAAACACGGTCTATTCTGAACTGTTCAAAATGAATCTTTATATCTTATAACTGACCTGATACACAAGTTTAGTTGTATCTTCAATCCATGTATTCTGGTCATCATTCAAGACGCAGCTGGAGCTGCATGAAAACAAACGCATAAAGAAAACGTTATGAGTTTTCCACAAACAAGGTGAGTAAATCCCACAGATTAGTCCAATTACTGTTTAAAGTGACTGCAGAGACGTGGTTCACCTTTTAAATTTCACCTGCCCCTTCAGATACTGAAAGAGGATGAGATACTGTACAAGAATGTGACGCCTGAAGTTGCTGTCGCTGAGCTGCAAGTCCATCAACTGCAGGTGAAGAAACAAAGACGGTGAAGTTTTTTTTCTTTTTAAACTTAAGATTTAAAAAACTGAACACACATTTAATAAAGATGTGATCCAGAAATCAAGACAATAAAGAATGCAGCTTATTTAAACATGATATAAAAGTTCACATGAAGTCGTCCCACCTTCTCACTTGTGAGGAACTTGGCGAAGTAAACATGTTCCCCGTCAGACGCTCTCAGCTCCTCCAACTTCCTCTTAGAAGCCTGCATGTCATCCAGCTTGTAGCTCTTGAACACAGCGAGGGTCTCATCAGAGTACTGAGCAGAAAAAAGCAACAAATGCAGAAGATAAACTATTTTAACCCCCTTTTAAGATATTAATCAGTCAAATGAAGAACAAAAGCACATTATAATAAAACATATATATTTATAGTTTACAGGCTTTACAGTGAGGTGGATTACCTTAACAAATGTTATCCACAAGAATTTTTCATAGCACTGCAACGGATTTCTAAAGTAGTCCTGCAACATCCAGAACTTTCTGTACAAGTTGTAGTCAATGGGAATAGAACTAGAAAAACAAAGATTAAATTTACTTAAAGGTGTTTAAAAAAAAAAAAACCACACAAACACGTGACAAATTAGAGTGTGAGACTTTCTCTCACCATGGCGCAGGGGTATCATCCTCCCCCATCTCCCCTTCCTCCACTTCCATACCATCTTCCTTTTCATCCGTCTACAATATACATAGCAGCACTTTAGAAAAAAAAGCTAAACTTTTATGACCTTCATTTGAAATATTTAAAAATGAAGTAGTAACGGTCGAGGGAATGCATACATATGCATGCATTGTGCTCTGTATCTGATGTTAATATAGACTTTAAAACATTTTTTGCTCCTTTATTGTTATTGTGAATGATATTAAATGTGTCCATGATCTTTCTCTATATTGTTTGGGAGTGGTGGCGCAGTGGTTAGAGACGGTGGGCATGTGATCGGAAGATCGCCGGGTCGAGCCCCAGTACCGACAACATCAAAAAATGTGGGTGGAAAAAGGTGGAACACCCACACCTGCCTCCACCCACATTTGCCCCACTCTGGGCCCCTGAGCAAGGCCCTTAACCCCCACTATCTGCTCCCTAACAGGTCTCTCTTGAAAATGAGTTCTCGTGGCTCAATGAGACTAACCTGGATAAATAAAGGGCGGGACAATGAAATTTATTTTTTTTACCTTTGTTTATTTGACAGATGTGACGACCGTAAACTGGTTCTGGGCGCTCGAGGTGTGTGGACCAGAACCAACCACACGATGACGCTCTTCTCAAACGTCAGAGTTCAGATTCTTGTTTTTGAATTTGGAACTTCAGGAAGTTGTCAGAATAAAAGGAGCTCTTTCCTCCTTACAGTCAAATGTTTTTTATAACTTTTATTATTTGATTTATAATTATTTTCCAAAGTTTGTATTCATGAGAGACTCCTTGTAGGACAGTTGGACTGCTCTCTGTGCACTGAACGGCACTACTTATGGTTTTGTTGTATTTTAGAATGAACACAGTGAAACTCCAGATTCTTTTTGTCTCCTGCAGGTCGAAGAGGAAAACCTCCTTCCCTCTTGTCCCTCCTGACGGCGGCTGGTCTCTCAGAGCGGTAAGAACCAGCCCTCAGCACCTGAATAAAGACGTAGCTTTCAAACCAATGTTTTGTCTCTGGAAAACTGAAATCTGGACCCGTAGAATCCAGACGTGTACATTTACTGACCCGTACGTCTTCCACAGCTTCTCTGTGGTCCAGGAACAGGCAGGGAAACCCAGACCTCCTTCTCCCTGAGTCACTTTCCAGCTCCTCCTAGGAGACCCCAAGGTCTTCCAACCCCAGAGAATATATAATCCTTCCAGGGAGTTCTGGGTCAGCACTGGGGAGTCTTCCCATGGGATGTGCTCAGAAAACCTCAATTTTTTTAAAATGAAGAGCCATTTTGTTTGTTTATTGAACTCCAGTCAGATTATGTTCAGTAAATATTGAAATTGTTGCAGAAATTCATTCATTCATTCATTCAACTTTTATTTATACAGGTTAATTCCATTGAGCCTCGGGGACTCATTTACAAGAGAGACCTGAAATAAAACGGTGATGCAAAGTAAAGCAAAAACATTATATTTTCTGACAGAATCAGACGCAGAATTTAACGATTTCATGTCTATTTATTAATATTTTCACATGACTTGAATAAAGCGCAGTGATTTTTCTCGGTGTGTTGTTGGTTTCACCTCCGGTGTCTCCGTGTCTCCAGTGGATCCTAATAATAGACGTTTGTTTCCCTCCCGCCGAGCATCGCTTCCTGTTTGTCCAGTGGGAACACACACACATGCACACGCACACACATTGTGAAGGGGTTCCTGTTCCTCAGGGTCTGTAGATCCACTCAGAGAGGTAGAGGATCTGAGGAGGTGAAGGAGCAGAAAACAGGAGGAGAAAAAGTCGAGAAGGGGTCAGAAGAGAGGAGGTCCGACGGACAAACTGAACAAACTTTGAGGAGTTTCTAAAAGTTCAAAGGAGACGAAGAACGTGGGATTAAAATGTGACTGTGAAGGAGGTGATTGAAGGAGGTGAGAGGAGTAAAGAAGTCACTATTGGAGGAGGACAGAGTGAGGATCTGATGCAACGTTTGTGGTGAAAAGAAGAACTGGAGGAAGAGAAGAGGAGCAGATCATCAGCAGCTGAGTGTGTGAGCAGCGGAGCTGGTCCTGATGATGGGCTGCTGCCTCTTTGTTTACCACCGGGTGAGTTTAGAGTCAGCTGGACGCCTTTTAACCACCAAACATCCCCTGAACAAGTCAAACCTGCTGCAGCTGCTCTCACTGTTTCAAACGCTTCACAAGCTGTGGGTAAAATCTCCAAATCTGCACTTAAAAACTTTAACTCTTCAGATATTTAGGTGGAGAAGGAACAAACGATCAGAACCAAAGATTTCTCATTCATTTGTGTGTCACACCAACAAGTTGCAGAAGATTGTAAAAGTATTAACAAGAGAGGAAAGGTGTTTGTTTTTTCTCTGTCAGTGAACACGACATCATCCATCCATCCAAATGACCAATCATCCATCAATTTATTCACCCATCAATCCAACCAACTATCTATCCATCCATCTGACTAAGCAACCATCTGTCAATCCAAAAAAAATCAACCCATCATCCATCCATCCATCCAACCGATAAACCAGCCGATGGTCCACTTTTTTATTCATTAAATTAACCAACAAGCCATGTGACCATCTCACCTTCTGACCAACTGTCTGTTTGTCCAACAAACCAACCAAATGTCCAACCGTACCTTCATCCATCTATCAAACCATCCAACCAACTGCCATCTGTCCACTACACCAACCAGTTGTCCATTCTTCTGTATTCAAACCATCCACCTGGCTGTCTCTCCGTCTGTCCATCTGACAGAAAACAAATATTGAAAACATGTCCATGCTTCGTTACGTCACAACGAGCTGGAGCTCTTATTCTTGACATGTAGACTTTTTTAACCGTTTCTTTTTTTATTATCCATTGAAGCTAAAATTGTCATTAGTCATTGATCCAGAACAGTCAGAATAAAAGAAAATGTAAAACAGGAAGAGAAAAACATTGGCGTTTGCAAGTTGACCTTATAAGGACAAAATAACCTAAGCCCCTCCCCTCCTCTTGATAAAGGTAAGAGCCTGCCAGGTTGTGTAACGTCCGAACAACAAAAGTGAACAAACGGCATCGACTTCCTGCTATTGTTGCTTTCTGCTGCGCTCCAAACATCCTTCTTTAAAATGTCTTCTTCTCTGTTCTGCTGTTTGTGTGTTTTCCTCTTTGGTCGTCATGGCAACCAGTTGTTTTTTTTTTATCCAGCTGTATCTTACTGTAAACCATGGTTTCCATGGTTACCACCAAGTAATAACCAAACTGAACAACGTGAGTCTCAAACTAGTAACTATTGTTGTACTGCAGGTGAGCAGTACAACACATTTTACTGAAGTACTACTTCATTTTCGAAGTAATTTGTTCTAATGTTTCAGTGTGTTTTTAAGTTTCTGTCCGTTTCCTGATCTTTTGTCCACATCTGTTTGGACACAACAGAATTTAAAGATTTCATCTTAGACCTAAATTATTACTATTTATAATTTTCTAAAAGATAATGAGCCTGTTGATTAAAAGTAATTGAAAACAAAAAGTTAATCTGAGCGTCGTTCCTTCCAACACTAGAACATCTTCAAGGCCTCCTCGGTCTAATGGCTGCACGTTGTGTGTTTTGTGTTGCAGAAGAAGAGGAAGCAGGCCAGCGGCGATGCAGACGGCCTCAGTCTCTGCAGTCTGGACATCAACGTAAGCTCCGGTTCTGGTTCCGCTGTGACAGATCTGTGTTCTTGTAAACTGTGTTGAGACTTCTGGGAAAAGCTGTTGACAGGAGCAGACGGTTGCTCCTGACCGAGGGTTCGGTCTGTTTTGGTCCAGTTCTGCTGCACAGGAAGTGACAATGTTCTGTTGTGAGCGCAACACGTAACAAACTCCACTTTATGCCCACAAGTGTCAGTGTAGTTGTTAAAAAAAAAAAAGTTAAATGTAGTTCATTTTGTGCATTTTGAGTGGAGAACTTAAAATATTTTTAATTTAGAGTGTTAAAATCTTTAATGTGGTGTAATTTTCACAAGTCACGTTTTTCACGTTCAGCTTGTCGTTGCCGCCGTTTATACTTCCGAAACTGTTTTAGTTGATAAATTAAATTAGTTTGATGAATTTATTGTCACCCGCAGTGTCCCCCTCACATTTATCATGAAATATTGGTTCACCCAGCCGTTTCCATTTATTCAAGATCAAATCCATAGGGGAATACTCAAACCACTAAAAGTCCACTCCGGGTTTTCCTGGCTACCTACAACATCTCACCACAGTGTGTGCTGTGTTTGTCCTCGGACACTTGGCAGGACACTCATTTCTGAGGGGTTTTTTGTTGATGGGGCAGTAGGAGGAGGGGGAGACACCTCTGTGTTGCACGTTAGCTTAGCGCTACGTTAGTGCCAGCAACTGTGGGATTAGGATGTGTGAGAGAAGGGAAGCGCTATGTCTGTAGTATCTTAGCTAGTGCATCTGTATTGCACGCTACTAGCTTAGCACTACGTTAGTGCTGGCAGTTGTCCACTGGTGTGTGTGTTGGGGGAGGTGGGGTGGAGGTATATGCATGAGAGGAGTGGATCGTGCTTTATTCACACAAGGAGAGCTGTTGGTCAGGCTACTTCTTCTAGCTGTTCTAAATTAGTTATTGAATCAAACGTAGATGTTTAACAACCTGTTAAAATACACCAGAATGCAGGAAATTACATCTACTTTATTCAAAATTTTATGGGGAGGACCACCCAGACCCCCCCCCCCCCCCGCCCCAGCACTGTGTCACCAATGCTCACCTGCCACCAAGATCTGCAACTGATAAACTTTTAAAGCCAAACTAATTCAAGATGGCTGCCACATCCAGGTGATTTAATAAACCAGACTGTTTTACGGACATTTTGCTAACATCATCAGTTCACGTTTAGTTTACGGCCCTCCTGGCAGACTGACGCAGCACCACATATAAAATGTTCGTATTTCTGTTTGTCTGTGGTCGTGCAGCGGCTTGGACTCAACTGAGAAAACAACAACAAAATAAACAAAGTAGACAAACCTGTAGAGGTTTAATGTCAGTTAATGTGGTGTTCCTTCAAGCCAGATTTCTGTTTTTGATTAAAAAAAAATAATAATTATAGCCTGAAAAATGACCATCTGGTCCTTGGTCTGCAGCTTCAAGAAGCTTTGACCAAACATAATGCAAAATGTAAATGTAATGTTTTTTAGACCCACGGTAAAGAGAAATGAAAAGATTAAAGATTTAGCAGTTTTCTACAAACGTTTGAAAGTGTGAGAGTGACAGAACCAGAACGACAGAACCAGAGCGACAGAACCAGAGTGACAGAACCAGAGTGACAGAACCAGAGCGACAGAACCAGAGTGACAGAACCAGAGCGACAGGACCAGAGTGACAGAACCAGAGTGACAGAACCAGAGCGACAGAACCAGAGTGACAGAACTTCATGTCCCATCTGACAGAGGCTCATTGTCGATTCTGGGCCCTCCGGGCTCCTCATGGACCCCTCCTCTGGTATTTTTAGCATTCTGCCCGCAGCCCTGTTGTTTAGCGGGCGTTTCCCTCTCGGCTCTGTCCAGCGCAGGAAGTCCAGCACACTCCAGCAGGACACACGGAGCGAACACGCCATCAGTCATACCGCCTGTGGCAGACGTCGAACCTGGACTGACTTACAGTCTATTGTCTCTGAGCTGAAGCTCCGTGAATCACATGCAGCCTCATTGTGCTCTGACTGCACCTTCAGGAACTGGATTTCTTTATCTGATGCTGAAGGTCAAAGGTTGAGATGGGGGGTGGGGAGGGACATCCCATCCACAGAAACAGATTGTTCTGTTTGTCCTGTGAGCGAAGTATCTCCTGAACCACTGAACAGATTTTAATGTTCAGCAAATAATCGCTGGATAAACCTTCATCTCTTCAAGATGGCTGCCAAATACAAGGAAGGCTACAACCTAACAGCCAGTTTTACAGACGCTAGGCTAAATGTGGCGTGGTAGTAGACGAGACTTATCCCAACATGTACTCTGACGGCTGACTGACGGAGCGAGATCTGATTTTAAAACACTGCCATCAACAGCAAAATGTCTCGTGAACCGCTGGACTGATTTGAATGAAACTTAGAAAATAATCCCTGGATTAAAAAAAAAATCTACAACTGGTTAAACTTTGGAGTCACCTCAATTCAAGATGGCCGCCACAGATAGCCAACTTTGGCCAATATCAAAATCACTATGACTCAGATAATTTTACAGATATTGAGCTAAAATTGGACGTGGTAGTAACTGAAAGTCCTCCTCAACACATACTCTGAGCGTTAACAAGAGAAGGGACCGGGGCGCAGGGATGTGGCGGCCATCTTGGGTTTAAACTGTCATCAAAAGCAGCAGGCGATAAGTCGTGTTTTAATATTTTTATTCAAAGTGTTTGAATAAATTTAAACTTTTAGTTATTTAATTTAGCGATGCACGTCGTCTCCGTCATCATCCTCTTCAGCTCGAGCGCAGCTCCGACTTCCTAAATGTTGCGTATGACCGTGACGCTGTAATCTGAGGAGAATCATCCCTGTGGAGTCTGTGTCGCCATTTTGGTGCAGGAATGTTGCCAGACGCAAACTCACGGTGCACACATCACAAATGTGCTGAAAGGACAAATGTGGTAGGGGTGTCCCAATACTGTATACATTTGTTTCTGAGTACAAGTACTTCAGTTGATACTGAGTACCAGCACTTAGTAGTTGTTAGTATTTAAACATTACACAGTAACTTTAGAAACATCTGTCATCTTTACCCACTTCTTCCTTTTTGGATCATGTCCATATCCAGCAGTCACTGTCTGAGAGACAGGGGACGCCATGGACAAGTCTCCAGTCCATCACAGGGGACACTTTAGAGACAAATGAGACTCTCGCACCTAGGGACAATTTAGAGTTACCAATCAGCCTAACATGTATGTTTTTGTCTGTGGGAGGAAACCGGAGTACCCACAACATGGAGAGAACATGTAAACTCCACCCAGAAAGACCATCCGGCCGGGATTTGATCCAGCGACCTTCTTGCTGTGAGGCGGCAGTTCTACCAACTGCTCCACCGTGCCGCCCAACGTTAGAAACACGTTTCTTTTACTAAAAACAGCAAACAGTCTGCTGTCTTTAACGTTGTTTATCTTAAAATATCAAACTACGGACTTTTTTTTTGTTTTTTTGTCTTTGGCTACTTGTGAATCGTAAGAGAAAATAACGTCATCGAGAATAAACGTAGTATCAGTTCAAAGTACCGAGTGTTTTTACGAGTACAAGTACAGTTTTGGTGAGACTGCCACTGAAACTGTCCAAAGTCTCGTGCATCTTTTGAATCTCCAACTCGTCCCCTTGGGTTTGAGAAGGATGCAGACGGGCACAAGGAGCAGGAAGAAAAGGAAAACAAAAAAAACTTTATTCAAATTAAAAAAAAAAAACAACAACGCCAAGGCAGCACAAAACTTACAAAACACGGGAGGAGTTGATCCCGCGGAGCTGAAGGAGCAGCCGGTGAACAGACTGAACATGTGGACGGGGCCTGACGAGCTGGAGTGGCTGCAGCTGTGGCTAAACGTCACCTGGAACAGGTGTAGCTGGGCGGGGCCACGTGACAGAGGGAGATGACCTGACTGAAGTGAAGCGCACAAAACTTTATTAACACAAAACTCTGTTACAGTGAAACACCGGCCTGAGAGGGGGTCATGTTCGCTTCGCTTTATCCATCTGAGTTTTTTTTTAGCTTGTGCATCGGCGACGTATCCTGAACTGGTTTCAGCTCATATAAAACCAGTCGCCAGTTCAGCGACGCCTCGCCGCAGCTCTTGATCAAACCGCTGACGGAGCTGGAGTGATTTCAAGTGGAGGATTCTGTCGGCTTTTCATCGATCCTCTGCTCAAAATTAATTAATGTGGTTCTGTTGCAGCTCGGCTGCTCCCAGCTGCAGCGTTTCGTCATGTGGTTCAGTGAACGCCTCACACCGACTGGAAACAACACGCGCGTTTCGTCACGTGGTTCATTGAACGCCTCACACCGACTGGAAACAACACGCTCGTTCTCATCACTTTAAAGTGACGGGAACTGAACGTATCTTGAATTGTTGTTAAAAAAACAAGTACATTTTCTCATAAACTGAGTTTTGTCTTTGTCAGACATGCTTATTGTTGTTTATTGTTGTTTATTGTTCTGCAGCATCACTAAATATAAACAAAAGTTTTCAGTTTTGGGTTTATTTTATCAGAGACGTTAAAATTTGTTGGGCGTGAATGTGTCCAACTACAAATAACGAATTGGCCGTTAACCTCCCAGAATGAGGACAATCATCAAACAAAAGAGCTTCATGTTGCAAAAAGTGTTTTTAAATTTGAAGATTAAGTCTAAAAATTATGAAGCGAATAAAAGTTGTTTTAAAAATGCAACATTATGGAAGAAGTTTATTTGGCGTGAATGATAAATTTTGTGAAACGTTCAGGAGCAGGACAGAAATGTGCCGTTTTTAAACTGTTAAAGGCACGAGGTGATAATGCCTGCTGGCTTTTATTTGTTTTTCTGTTAGCAAAATATCTCATGAAACACCGGACAGATTTTTCAGAATTGAGTCGTGTGTCCACAACCAGTTAAGTTTTAACTCAAAACAGCTGCTAATGGATAAACTAATATACAGATGTTGAAGTAACGTGTGGAGTGGTAGTAGCTGAGGATTATTCACGACACGAGCGCTGAGCACCTCCCGAAGCCTCATCATCCTGCAGGAGACTCACACACGTCTGGAGCTCCGCCCCTTCTCAGCATGACATCATTTTGGTTTGAACAGCTGCTGACATATGCACTTTATGGCTTTTGATTTTAAAAATGTTTTATTTTAGATTTTATTGTGAAGCTTTAAAAAACCAGCAGCTGAGCTTTAGTTAGTTTCTGTCCCCGCGAGTCACGCTCACCTCTGTTCCTCTGAGGTGAAACTCGTAGATGTTTCTGTGGGTTCCAGCAGACGCTCGAGCTGCGTCGGAGGCGGAGCTTCTTCTGTGACGTGACCAGGAAGTGCCTGGTCCTCTGGCGTTAGTCCAGAAGAAACAACTGAAGCATTTATTTAAAACAGAAAACTGAGTTTTAATCTGAAGCTGAATAAAATCTGCATTTGGACCAGATCCAGCCCTGGTTTCTAATCTGTAGTTTCAGCTTGTTAGAACTTTATAAACTCTTCACATTTCTCTGCCCCAACACATTTATCTTCAGTTTTATACTTAAAATTTTAACGTGTAGTAGTCTGTGAGGTTAATCTGCTAAATCTCAGAAACACGTCGTTCAGTAAAAAGGAGGATTTCTTGATGAGTTTCCTGTTTGGAGCTCGCAGTTCATGTTGGAGATGAGGCTCGGCTACTACCACACTGTAGCTCAGTGCCTGTACAGCTGCGGCGGCCATCTTGAATCAGCTCCAGTCCAGCTGTTATTGCTCTGGAAGCTCAGGGAAGAACTAAGTCAAAGTTTTTCTTGTAGAAAATGTGAAATTTTTATCGTTTAATCCTGTAAATTACAAACAGTGATGCACCCAGAGACACTTTGTGTCTTTACTCTGCGGTTTATGAGTTTGTGTCATGCTGCCCTAAATATTTATAAAATCAGACATTTTCCAGCTGGAGGCGGAGCTGCTGGTCGATCTGTAATTATCAGTAAGATGTTCGCCTGCAGGGAGTCCGGCTGTCCTGGTTTACCAGCAGATCCATGACTCTGTGTGTGTGTGTGTGTGTGTGTGTGTGGGGGGGGGGGGGGGGGGGGGGGTGTCAGTCCACCCATCAGATGAAACTCAGAATATTAATCCTTAATCTCACTTTCCCAACATTTTAAAACCACATTGATTCTTACACTGTGTCAGTGACGTTAAAGAGTCAGTTGTAGAACAAACTGAGCCCAGAGTGGAAAGATTTAGATGAAAAAAACTAGAAAAAACATGTTTTCTGTACAAACGCTGCACAAAAGCTAAGAGCTAAAGGAGCTGAAGGACAGCTGACAAAGCTGAACCTGCTCTGTTAAAGCTTAAGGTAGTAACACTAGCTGAATGTGGCAAAAGGTTAGCTTAAAAAAATAAAAGTAGTATAATTGTATCTCAATGCTAAATGTAGCAAAAAGTAGGCTAGAAGCTAAAAGTATTCAAAAGGATAGCTAAACTAAAAGTAGCAGCACAGAAACTAAACCCTAAAACTAACAAAATTCTGGCTTGTAGCTACTAGCTAAATACATAAAAATGCTAAAAAAAAAATTAAGGAAAACAGTAACTAAACACTAAAACTAAAAAAAGGTTGGCTAGAAGCTAAACATAACAAAATGTTGGCTAGAAGCTAAAAGTAGCGTAACAGTAGCTAAATGCTTAAACTAGTTAAAGGCTGACTAGAAGCTAAAAACAAAATGGATAGATAGAAGCTAAAAGTAGTGTATCATAGTTAAATGCTAAAATTAGCAAAAGGCTGGCTAGAAGCTAAACAAGAAAGGGTGGTTAGAAGCTAAAATTAGTATAATGGAAGCTCTAAACTAAAATAATAAAATGTACAGAAAGATTAACAGCAACAGATGCCAGATAGAAGCTAAATATAGTAAAAGTTTGGCTAAAAGCCAAAGGCTAGATAAATTTTAAGACTAGCAATAGGCTTGCTAAAAGCTTAAAGTATAAAAAGGTATCAAAAAGCTAAAAAATATCTTAATGCTGGCCAAAAGACATTTCTAAATGACAGTTAAATGCTAATACTAGCAGAAGGGTAGCTAAAAGCTAAATGCAGCATTTGGAAGCTGACATGCTGCTGTTGGTGTCAAAGTGCGGCTCCTTTATGTTTATTTTGGTCGATGCTACAGATTAAATAATCTCGCTGTGAGGCTCTAATTTCTGCTGGTTCTGGTCTTTTCATGAGGTCCGTTTATCAGAACAATGAGAAGTTAAAGAATGACAGGAAAGAGGGAGTGAAGCGACGGAGGGGATGAAGAGGAGGAGGAGGAGGGACTGAGTGGACAGCAATCAGAGCTTCAGATTTTCAATTCATTGTCTCCACTGATGGTTCTGTTGAGGTTCTGATGGCCCGGTTCCTCCACAGGACGGTTCTGACCACAGATCCTGATCTGGATCCTCTGACGGCGCCGGGTCTTTTAAAGACGGGAACAGAACTCATGTGGAAACCTTGAAGAGTTATTTTAGCTGCTGGCACCAAACTCTTTCAGAACCTTTTTGTAGGTCTGGATCAGATTTCGACCCGTTTCTGTAATCCCTGGACCCTCAGGGCTGGTTTTGTCTGGCAGTACCAGACATTTGATGAAGTCCTGCCGGTACCACAGCTGTTCTCTGGATGGGTTTTTGTTTCTGAACTCTTCCTGGACTCCACGGACTCTCGTTCTGTCAGGGTTCTGACACCGAGCCCTTCTGGACTTTGATCCGTCACTAGACCTTCACGGTCGCTCCTCTGAGCTGTTTCTGAGTCCAGGTCCAGAGCTGTGGTTTGTTTGGTGGGGGTGGGGGGGGGGAGATCAGCATGGTGGCGGGGCGGAGAACGTTGGCGCTGCTCGGACAGCCGTTCAGCTCTGTGGAGAGCAGAACACAGAACCGTCAGGCGGTCCGACCGGCTGAGGTGAGGTTTCGGCTCATGTTAACTCGGTTGTTGCCTTCATGTTGGGGGGAAACAACAAACAGAACTTTGTTTTGGACCCACCGGTTCTGTCCGCTGTCTGTTCCAGGAGCCCAGCACCAAGCGCAGTAAGCCCGTCTCCAGGGTGGCCTCCCTGTCCAGCCTGCTGCCCCCCGTCAAGACCACCCCCCTGAAGAGGATCAGTCAGACTCTGCAGGTAAACCAGCCCAACGGAGAGAAGTCGCAGCGCTCAGGAAAAACAGCTAAAGTTCATAAAAACAACAATAATGTAGAAAACTGATCGTGTCTGAAGATTAAATGAAGGTTTTCCGTGCAGGATCAGCTGATCCTCAGAGCGCTTAGCTCACATCCAAACAGCAGGAGCTGAAAAACAGATTTAGTTCAAAACTTCAGCTGCTAAGAAGCACAGCTGGACCACAAACTGAAAAATTAAAAAAAAAAATTCAATGACAGAAAGAACTTTTCTGTGACGAAATTCACACTGAACGCTGCGAGATGAACGACAGCTAAAACAAGCTGAAGAAGCTGAAACTGAGATGCTAAAACTAAAAGATGCAAACACTAGCTAAAGACTAAAAGTAACTAAAGGCTAACCAAATACAGGTAGTCCCCGAGTTACGAACGGGTTCCGTTCCTACGGCGCGTTCGTATCTCGATTTGCCGTAAGTCGGAGC
>JARVGV010001740.1:24125160-24139788 GCA_031762435.1 Hypsolebias longignatus | reverse complement strand
TTATTTATACATGTAGTCTCATTGAGCCATGATAACTCATTTTCAAGAGAGACCTGTTTTTGGAAGCAAATGGTGGGGGTTAAGGGCCTTGCTCATGAGTCCAGGGGGGGCAAATGAGGGTGTTGGCAGGTCGACAGAACCAGGAGTTGACCCTGCAATTTTCTGATCACAGGCCCATCTTCTCTAACCTCTGCACCACCACTCCCCCTATGTGATCAATATGATCAAACCTGAGTTCCTGTTAAGAGCTGATCTTTTATAAAACTAAAAATGTCATGAATTTTAACATTTATTGACATTTTTACAATTTAAGACAAATGAAAATACCAGATTGTTGTAAAGAGTGTGGTTTTTTTTTTTAGTTAAAAACTGAGCTATGTCATTGTTTAAATTGTGGAAAAGTTAATTAAGTATAGAAGTAAAGCATAAAGTTAAAGTATGTTTTACTCCTTGTACTTGTTCCAGTATTCAGAAATGACTGGAAAACGGCTAAAACTAGTTCTTGTTTGTTGTTTGTATAACAACTAGTAAAATTGTTTTATGTTAGTTTTGGTCAAAGCCGCATGTGGCTCCAGAGCTGCAGGTTGCAGACTCCTGTTCAAGACAAATACTGATGAGAGAGAAAACACGTTTCTGTTTTCAAGGGCACAACTTTCCCATGAAATAGCCTTTATTTCAACTGTCTGCAGTATTCATCCAATCCGTGACCTCTGACCACACTCAGCAAGGGTTCCCTCTCCTTGCATAACCCCAATTCAACCCATCAAGGCTGTCCTGGTTTCAAAACAGTAAAATTCTTGTGTGTCTTAACGCCGTCTCTCTCACACACAGAACTAGTCTAAGTCTAAAAAAAAAAAAAAAAAAAAAAAAAGGGCAGATGTGAGGTGCAGTGTGCTCCAATTATAAATTTACAAAGACCTGGAGGTCTCCTGCTGTCTGCTTCTATTCTGTTCTGGGTTTGATAGGTCAACTAGAAGCAGCTTAGGAAATCAAAGACTAAACTAAAAATTTCCCTTTACGAATACATTTGTGTTAATCTGTTAAAATCAGAGTTCAGAGGTGAGCTTTCCCTTCTGACACATGGCACAATGCAGCTGCGTTGAACATGGCCACCTCAAAGCAAGACAGTTGTGCAGCTGCAAGTCAGCTATGGTTTCTCTGTGGGCTGTTTGCATGTTCAGGACGTATTTCACCTCTAGCTGAATGTCAGCCTGAAAAAAGCTTCAGGCTTCTGGGACACTGCTAAAACCAAAGCTGCTAACAAGCATGTGCACCAATTTATTTTTTCCACAGATTTTACTGGGAACTTTACACCATGCACGTTATGTAAAACGAGTGAAATAAGCTTAGAAGTGTATCAAGTTTGCTCACTCTGTGTGGAGAAATCCTTTAAAGTTCTTGATGTTATAGAATATGGAATGAAGCGTCGTGAAAGAGATTTTAGAAGTGCGAGAAACAAAGGAAGGATTACAAAATTGTTTTTGCAAAATTAAATTCAGTGTCACTACTGCCACTACTGTATGATTTTTTTTAGTTTCTATAAGCTGGTCAAGAAAATGTTTAACAAATAAAATACCAGTTGCACAGCTGATATGTGAAACCATAGGGTGTTGCATGCTTTTGCAACAAATTCATGTAACGCCTGAAACAAAAAGAGGCGAGTGTTTAAATCCCGCTGGGTCACAGCAGAGCTCGTTTGCAGCCTGGGATGAATTTAAAATGATAAAATGGGTCAGCCTATGAATAGAAGTAGGGCCTAACAACCCAGGAGCAGGTGTTAATTAACACAATGCTTTAAAACGGTTAGCAGAAATAATAATAAAGAAAAAACATCAGCCCACGTGAAGCTATGGTCTAAATTTTATTGAGATTTGATGACTGGACTGAAGTAGTAATGATAGATTTTTATTTATTTATTTATTTATTTATTTATTTATTTATTTATTTATTTATTTATTTATTTATTTATTTATTTATTTATTCATATAGTGCCAAGTCACAACAGTTGTCTCAGGGCAGTGTACAAAAACATTCACATACATAACCATTTAGTAAAGTCCTCTATCTAAGGAAGCAGCAGATTGCATTGACTCTTCACTTTGTTGCATGTCTCCCATCCTGAGCAAGCACTTTGGCAACAGTGGAAAGGAAAAACTCCCTAAACAGAAAGAAACCTCCAGCAGAACCAGGCTCAGTTCGAGTGGACATTTGCTTCAACTGGTTGGGGTTTGAGAGGACAGGAAGAAGAAGGAAAGAAACAAACACAGAACGGCAGATCCAGATGTACTTTTTTTAAAGAGGAAAGACAAAAAACATTAAAGATTAAAAAACAAAACAAACAAAAAAAAAAATTCAAGACAGCAGCAGAGTGAGGAAATGTGGTCTATTTGTCCTCCAGTAGCGGCATGAGGGACAGCTCAAAAAGGAAAGACTGAAGCCTAATTTAAAAACTGGATAACGTGTCAACCTCACTGACAGAAACTAGAAGGTGATTCCACAAGAAACACGTTTGAGAACTGAAAGCTCTGCCTTCTATTCTGCTTTTGGAAACTCTAGGAACCGCAAGTAAACCTGCAGTCTGAGAACAATCTGTCCCAGAATTAAGCGTTTAGTACAACTCAACCTAAAAAAAATATATATAAAAACAACTTTTGACCTACTGAGTAAACCACTAGTGCCTTTTGATATTGATGGCACAGTGGTTAGTTAAGGTGGACCTATGATCAGAAGGTCACCGGTTCGATTCTCCAGATTGACAACATCAAAAAGTGGGTGGGAAAGGTGAAACGTCCTTGTTTGCCTCTGGGCCTTTGAGCAAGGTCCTTCACCCCCACCATCTGCTCCCCTGAGTGTCCTAGATAGCAGCTCCCTGCTCCACACAGAGGGCTGTGGTAGCTCGGTGGTCTGTGGTTGTGGTTCACTGGTGTTACTGGTGACCTTTGAAGAAAGGAGCAGCCAAAAGAAAAAGAAACAACTTGTGCTTTTATTTTCTGGTTGTTCACGTTTTAAAGTCAAGGCAGCATACTGTATGTTTTTTGTGGTATTTCTTACTTAGCACATAGCAAAGTGTGTCAACGTCACACATTAAAAATGTCCGCTCAGGTAAGTGGCTAAAAATACTTTATAATTTCCCCAAGTTTAAATTAATATTAATGCCAGTAAAATGAGTTTTAAAAGCTTTATGTGTTGTAGCATTTATTCAGTTCTCTTGTCTGCACAAATTGAGCATCATCCACGTTGAGCAGACTTGCATTAAAAACATTTATTCTCACTCTTGCTACAATCAAAGTGTTCCTGTCAGCCTCAGGCAAGACAAAACATTCACACCGCTCCAAATAACATCACATTGATGTATCTGTTTTACAAATTTACACAATATGTTTTTAATTTTGTATGTTTTTGTTCATTCTAACACTAAAATACAACAATTTTAATCTTCAATTCAAGTCCAAAATACAACGTATACCTGTGTTGCTTTGTTTGTTGGCACCACTCCCATCTGCAGCGTCCAAATTGCTTTTTCTGCAATAGAACTATATCGATTCTCTTATCAGGATTAATAAAGTCCGAGACCTATCAGTGCACCACTGGGCGTATCAGAACCCTGAGAGGAGCCTGTTCTTATATCTTTAATCAAAGACGATGAGTGTGTGTGTGCTGCGTTGCCTGCAAAGGCAAACACAACACTGAAATAAATGAGCATAGAACAGACTGTCATCGTCAGCAGACCTAAAGGGAATGGACTGTAAACAAGTATCACTTTTTCTCTGCTTGAGAGCATATATTTGGGTGTCTGATGCGAGCACTGAGTCAAAAATCTTTTTTTTTTTTCCCTAAATAAAACTTGAGGTCTCATGAGTTTGAAAATATTTGGTGAATGTTTCATTCTCAGGAGGCAAAGTACGTCAGTTCTCCAGTTCAGAGTAGCGGCATTCAGCCTCCCCTTCTCTATTTTAAGCTAAAATCAAATCATGTTGCGTTAGCTCGTGTCAAAATTATTTTGCTTTTTCCAGTAGGGAACACCTTCCAGAGGTGGGCAACATATTTTTTATTTTCCAAAGGGCCACATCAAGAAGTTAAAGGGCTGCATAGAGAATTTGATTTGTTTTATTTTTTTCATGACAGATTAACTAGAAGACCTTTTTCAGACTTTTCCTTGTTGTAGCATCGTTAGCATGCTTTACAAAACATGTCTTTGCAACATCCTTTAGGAATACAGGTAGTCCTCGGTTTACGTTCAAGTTCCGTTCCTACGCATTGAACGTAAACCGATTTGAACGTAAACCAGAGCTCATCCCACGTGGCGGTTGTAAGTCTGGATTTTTGCCCGTAAGTCGGAAACTACACGGTAAACGGCATTTTAAACACGTTTTTTTTTCAATGTAACACAACAACAGCGTACTTAAAATGCCGTTTTGCTGTATTTCCAAGCAGTTAGCTAACACAATACCCTCAAAATAATCAAGAAACACATAAAATGCTGCATAAAAAAGTCAACGTGAGGTGTGATGACGTCACTGGGGAGGCGGCCGTAACTCCGAAATGCCATAAGCCAGGGGTGACGTAAACCGAGGACTACCTGTATTAAAAATATTCTGTAAACTTTTGTGACTATGTTCTACACTTTGTTATACATGTTAGTGGAAACATGCTAAAACAAAGTTATTTATTTGTTTTTCCAAGTTTTTAAAGTAAACACAATGACTTAAAAATGTTTTTTAAAAAAAATTTGCACTATGTATTTAATTTAAAATTTCTTAAGTCTTGTTGATAAATTGCTAATTTTTTTATTTTTTTATTTTTGTTGTTCTTTTTTAAAATAAGGATATTGGGGGCCTGATGGAGATTGTCCAAGGGCCGTTTTTGGCCCTTGGGCCAGAAGTTGCCCACGTCTGCCTTCTATGCCTTCAGAGAAGGCCTAAGAATTCCACCAATATGAAATGTTACTTTAACATATTTAATACTTATTTTAATCAAAACATTTTGCTATTTAATATTTATTGTTCAATTATTATAAAAACCCTTTGCAGCTGAACAAGAAACTTTATAAATTATTATTATAGTATAAATATAAAATACTGTACATTAATTCAATGACATTCTTTTATTGTCTCAAGCAGAAATATCTTCGAAGATTCTATCTCATTGGTTAGGACTTCAGTGTCAGGAGAGAAGGCCCAGCTGAGTCAATGTCTCTGCAGGATGAGTTTGTTTAATAACTGACAGGGAAAACAACCAATCACAACGTGTGAGTGTGACCAAAACACAAGGTCCTGCGCCTTTGGGAAGGCCCTCCAGGTATAATTATTTATTTATTTATTACCTCATGAACAATTGCAATGCATTCAAGTCTAACCTGTAAATTCAAAAATCTACACTAAAATTTTGTGAAGGTTTAATCAGAGATGGAAAGAGTACTGGAAATTTGTAATCAAGCACAAGTACCTTTACACTGCTTAAATTGTACTCAATTACAAGTAAATGTACTGGTGTTATACTTAAGTAAAAGTACAACATGCTCTATTCAAAAACTACTCAGAGTATTAATTACTTTTTAACCAATTGATGTTTTATTGTTGTCAATAGAAGGCATTCAGTTTGATTTACTGGATATAACACAAAACACATTTCTCAGACGCTCAGAAGCTCCGTGTTATTTTAGTACCAGGCAAACTGATGGCAGGGACAATATCTAAGATCTTTGCATACTTAGCCAAACTAATAACCCACACATACAGACAATAAAAAAGCAATATCATACAGGTAGTTGTAAAACCTTGTATGCCGCAATACGTTTTTTGAGATTAGATGCTGAAGCCTTGTAAGCTGCTGTCACCATAGATCTGGACGCTGTCTCCTTTTTGCCCTCTGTACATGAAACATTCCTCCAGATACGGCCATGGGCACTCGTCCTCAGCCTTTAACTCATCATCTTCTCTTTCTCCATTTTGGCCTTTTCTCCAAATCTTCAGTCCATAAATGACTCTTTACTCTACAGAGTTGTCCTTTGCTTACGTCATATGTAACTGGCACATTCACAGTCTGAGAGCCTTATTGGCTACAAAGACGCAGATGAACGGTTTGAGTATTATTTCAAATTGCGGCCGTACTCTGCAGCGGCTTCTGATTTTAAAAGTAGCAAAGTAGATCACATGGTCTAAATTGTGCTTAAGTATGAATACAATTAGACACTTGAAAGAACTACTCATAAAAGTACAAGTACCCAAAACATCTACTTAACATCACATTACTTAAGTGATGTGAGTATTTGTAATTTGTTACTTCCACTCCTGGGTTTAATATCACATTCAAGTTTACAATGATAATTTTCAATATTACAAATGTACTTTGATTTGATCATACGTATAATGACATTTTACAGAAACAATAAGTAATTTTCAGTCTGAATTATTAAAATAACATGTTATACTTGGACACGACACTGGGTGAGCCTTAACCCATGCTGGAAAGTCTGGGGACCAAAATGAGTGTTTTTTCAGGTGAAAGCGTTCAGATGAGTGGTCCCTGTTGGTTGTTCTGTTTAGTGTTGAGTTGGCATTTATACTCAGGTTGTTAGTGACTGTAAAACATCCTAAGTCAGATGTCAGCACTTCCTGTTCATAGAGTTTATGGAGTGTGAAACAGAAAGTGAAGTGGCGTGAATGGACCACGGCCCTGTAGTGTCTTTGACATTAGCATTTATCAGGTTGCTACATCCCAACTAAAGGCCCAGGTCTTTTAGTCACGCTTCACCACTGGCTTTTCCAATTGCTATTAAGTCATCAGCTTTTGTTTAGTTCATTTTACTTTTCAATTAAATGAGTCAGTGCTTTGAACTATAAAAAAAAAAAAAAAAAAAAAAAAAAAAACTTAATGTTCCTTATTCTTGTTCCTGCTGCTGCAAATTGGTAGTGTCAATTTCCCATTTATCAGTAATTGCACCCTCAGCACGTCAAAAAAGCTGGCATCTGAAAAATAAACAGTTGCCACTCTTTGGAATTTCTCAAGCAAGAACTGTTATTAACACCTTCTGAAAATCAACAGTCCTGACAAGTGTTTTCATTATTGTGCATTTATATCTGGTACTTTACTATTGTTAACTGTGAGCAATGAAACTGGGCATAAGGAATGTATAATTACTAACTAACTAACTATCAAGTGTTATTGAGTTGAACAGGGGTTTCTGGTTCTTGGAACCCAAATTCCCTGCATGTTTTAGATCAGTGGTTTCCAACCTTTTTTTTTTTTTCCTTTGAGATATTTTCACAATCTGAAAACGGTCAAACCATTGGAATAAGCTTGTTTAGGCTGAACATTTGCAAAGCACTGATATCCTAAATCCACAATAAAACATTACAAAAATATTGAATTTACATGAATATGCATTTTGACCATAGCAGGCATTCTATCAGTTGTCACAGATAGTTTTCAACTGGGACTATTTTATCTACAAAGTAGTTTTTGGGCAACAAATCAACTCCCTTGGTTGCTGTTTTTAGCAGGAATAAGGTTATTAAAGTATTCTTTGGTGGAAAAGTCACCAAACACCATCCAATTAAAATCATCCAGCTGGGGGTGTATCACTTTTGTTGACGGACTCGTCACACTGAACTGAATTGAAAACCATTTGCACGTCCAGGTCAGAGTCTGTCTCTTTAAGTGCATCTGCAGATAACAACAACTTGCAACAATTTTAACACAGACTCGCATCGGTAGTAGCAGATACAATTTTACATTTTGTAGTCCTGGAACAAATTTTAGCTACCTCGGCCAAAACCTCCTTTATAGTCCCGCCATCGGAGAAGGGCTTTTTATTTTTTGTGCTCGGTGAGGGTGAGCGCCACTCCAAACAAAGCTTCTGCTGCAGCGCTGACAGCCTTTGTGGGACTGGTGAAAAAGGGCCTCTGAAGTGATGTTTTTAGCTCTTTAACCTTGTCTTTTTGAACGTTGCTACCTGGAGGAAAGTTCCACAAAAAGTTGCTATGAACTTTGGGAAAATGGCACTGCACATTGTGTCTTTCCCCCACTAACAGGCTTGCTGCACAGATCAGACACACACACTTGTCAGAAACATCTCTATTACCCACTCCTCATAAAAATTGTGCTTTTTTTTTGTCTCCCACTGAGATAGCTATACTGTGGTCATGGTGGCTGCCTGTCTCACATCAGCCCCAACTCATCAAGATTGACAGCAACATAACTGTTTGACAACTAACTGCCAAACAATCTTTTAGTGTACAAAGGTTTGGTGGGGCACTTCTGAATTTGATTGGATATAAATGTAAGTTGTCTGCAGTAACAAATCAAATGTGGCTACTGCAGATTTTTTTATGAACGTGCTGAGGAGCTACTTGAAATGTTGGAGACACCCAGTTTTAGATGTTTTCCTGCTTCTGCCATTCTGATATAAATGAAAAGTTACTTCTAAAAGTTGGTTATTAACTAATTGAAATGAACAGTTTTAGAGGAAAAACAGAAATGATATGCAGGAGAGTAGACCTTAAGGACCACGGTTAAACGCATCTGTCTAGAAGACATAAAAGAATTGTAAAGACAGTAGAGAGACCACTCAAGTCGCAGAAATATAATTTTACCTAAGCAGCATATATTAACCCTAAATGCTCTTTGTATTCATACATCTCTTTTTGTCACTTTAATCTTTTATTAAGCCATGACTCACTTGTTTAAATAGATGAGCCAACGTTTTATTTTTGTTAATCATTTATTAATACATTTTGATTCTAATTTGCACTTACATGTAATAACTGCACTGTATTTCTAAGTACATTTGCTTTTAAATATATTTATTAGCAGAGTACAACAAAAGGTTACATAATTAACTATTATACTAAGGTATTTTCCCACAATTTTCTTTTATATTTGGTGATCTGAAAATAAGTTTAATTTTAACCAAACACACACACACCTCTGATGCCGTAAGCTTTCGATGTAAAGTTTCTCATGCAGAAATTCACACATTAATGTATCTTACAGCTAATGCAGTTTAACAGCTGCAGCACAGCTCGATGTAAAGACTTTTGATGCAGTGAGGCTGTCCCCTAGAAACCTTTAACAAACTCTTCACGGTTAGGCTGTGTGAGAGCTGTGGCTGTCAGCCGATTCAGGTCAAACATATACCAACATTTACCAGCCATTGCACACAAAGCCCTTGTGGGATCCAATCTACACAAGCCTCCACAGGCTGTGCTCACATCCGGCACAGCTGCCACACATCAGTGCCATACAAAGCTGGGGAGACATTCATAAACCATACACATTTAAGACAACTACGTTGCCAAAAGGGAGGCAGTAGCTTTGATATTTGTTATCTTTCATTTTCTCTAACACATTATAACACAGAGAACTTTAGAATAAATGGTCTAATTTTAACATCTCTAGAGACACTCAGACTCCATCTCTATTCCATTAAGAGACTTCAATGTCAGTGGAGTACCCTTGTCAGTACAATCAACTAAGATAATTAATACTGAGACTTATTGCCTATTATATCACAGCAGTGGTTGGATGCATGACAAACAGTGATGGGTCCGGCTACAGACAGGAGGTGGAACACCTGGAGAGCTGGTGCAGGAAGAACAACCTCCACATCAATGTGAAGAAAACGAAGGAGATGGTTGTGGATTTAGGAAAGGGCAAACACATACCCCCCTCTGCACATAGAAAGATCTGCAGTGGAAGTGGTCTTCAGTTACAAGTACTTGGGTGTGCACCTGAGTAACAACCCCAGCTTGGGCAACAACACTTACAGTTTATTCAAGAACACACATCAGTGGCTCTACTTCCTCAGGCAGCTGATGCGAGCTGGACCAGGACGCTCAGTCCTCACCTCCTTCTACAGGTGTGCAGTGGAGAGCATCCTGTGCTCCGACATCAACGTGTGGCATGGAGGCTGCACAGCTGCAGAAAGAAAAGCTCTGCAGAGAGTGGTGAAGGCTGCACAGAAGATGTTGGAGTCAGTCTCCACCACCATCACAGACATTTACACCTCCAGATGCAGAAAGAGAGCCACATGCATCATGAAGGACCCCACTCACCCAGCACACAGACTTTTTGCCCCGCTCTCCTCAGGCAAGAGGTTGCAGAGCATTAAGTGTAGAACCACTGGACTGAGGAACAACTTCTACCCTGACTCATGAATATCTAATCAGAAAAAAATAAATGTAATGCCACTTTAATTGGGATTGTCACTTTATCAGTGCTGCTGATTTCTTACCAATAAGCTTGTATATTCATACCCATCTGCTCACACAGACTCATGTTCAGGCTGCTGTTTAATATAACATATTAGTTTACATTATTATTGTTTAGCGTATATCTTAGATCCTTGTATTTTATTTTTATACTTTATATTTTAGCTATTTTTAGGGTGTAACTGCGAACTTGAGTACACAATTTCGTTCCATCTCATGTACCACATGTGATGCAAATGACAATAAAGAACCTTAAACTTTGAACTATTAGCACTGGTAAAGTACAATACGTGGAAAGAATGTTTGGTTGTATTAAAAAAAAGACAGTTTTGCCCACATTTTTATTTATAATTGACTCCACAGTACCTCGTGCAAGAAATGTTCTGTGATGACAAAGACACCTGATGAAATGGGGAAAGAATCTGTGCATTTACATCAGTGTTGCTCAGTGCTTAAATGTGTCAAGAAGATTTCACCTGTGGGGCGGCTGTGGCTGAGTGGTTAGAGAAGTCGTCCTCCAATGGGAGATTTGACGGTTTGATTCCACCAGCAGTCACATGCTGAAGTGTCCCTGGGCACGACACTGAACCTCTCATTGATTCTGATGTGTGTCCCATTGGTGATCTAAAAGCCCTGATTAGTCTTCGCAGAGATATAATAGAGTGCTGTATGAATGGGTAAATGAGGACACAGATTGTGTTGTAAAGCACTTTGAGTATCTTGATGAGATAGAAAGGTGATATATATATAATCAATTTATCATTTACTTGTTGCTGCTGCAGAGTAAATTACTCTTAATAGAAATTCTGGAAACTCGCCACAGAATCATCAGCAGGTGTACGGTACATTTATTTACCACTGATGCATTTATTCAAACTCAGAAATTCTAAATTCTACCCACATTTTCCCATCGCACCAAGACGATGAAATAGCTCAGGCGATGTTTACAGAAAGCCCTCCCACATCCTCTCCTTATCCATTATCAGACCATATTTCTGTTCTCATCCTGCAATTTATTCCCAGTTGATAGAAAATGATCACCTCATTTTAAAGATGTACCTGGGAGCTTGATTCTCAAGCACATTGAATCTAATACACTGACTTCCCTGAACACCGACCGGTTTGCATTCACTACATCCTGCATTCAGAGCAAACAGATCTCCGGAGGATCCAATCGCTACTGTCCTATAGTCTATTTTTATAAACTCTGAAAATAATAATTCTATACCCGAATGATTTCCTATTGATTTTTGCTCAGTATTCACTTCTATTTGACTTACGAAAGTATTTTACTATTGCCTTTATTGGATTTTCAACTTTCACCAAATGTTCAAATTAGAACACTGATGTCAGGTGTTTAGTGCCCTCCTTTTCACGTTGTGGCCTGATGAGTGACAAGAGCAAAACTTCAAAATAAAATCAGTCAAATTACAAACAACAAGTATTTAAATTGGGAGGAAATTGAGCATTGTGCAGCAACATATAAAAATGTAAATACCTAGACACTGGTAGACAGAAAAAGAACAGCAATGGACACAACGTAAAAAGAAATACTGTACACAATATGTACAGATTCCCAACACAAAGATGTTAATATCATCTCTAACTCAACATTGCTGTGTAAAAATGTCCGACTATTCAGGCAAAAAAAAAAAAAAAATGCTGATTTTGATTATTTTGACTGTCAAATGCAGCAATAATTCTGAAACATTGTGCAACAATGTGTACTCCAAGCATCATTACTTCTGAATGTTCTGATCTGAGTTTTAGGACTTTTGTATGTATTAGTTTAGTTTAGTTTAGTTTCGTTTAGTTTAGTTTATTTGTTCATTTAAAAAAAAAATTAAAAAAAAAAAACAATACAATATAAAACAATTCCATGAACAATAACGTACAGAGTAGTAATGAAAGGTAGCAGAAAGAAGAAAAAATTCTTATTATATCTGCCCCTTTTTTCCAAACAATTTGTTCAAACGGTAATAATTCTATAGTAACAGAACAAAATGAATAGCTTTCTATTTTTTCTAACTAATACAATACACTACACATAGAATAAAATAAATACAATAAATAAATAAATATTTCTGTTCCCTTGAGATTATAACAACTTTGTCTTTTATTGAAATGCACTTGGATATTTAAGGGTAATGTGTTATTCTGAGCTCTATACATAACCGATAGAATATTATAATCTACCAAATCATAGAACTTCAATAACTTTAGTTGATAAAATGAATTTCATAAACCTATGGTGTTTATGAAGTGAAAAAGTTTTTGTGGGTTCTTACCAGACATTTTGTCTCTTGAAGCGGTCCGGATCCCGAGCAGTGAAGGTGGTGAGTATGGAGCCAGCAGGCAGACCTTCCTCCAGTTTAATAGATTTGGGGTTTGGGCTGAACTCTGGACTCTCATTGATGTCCAGGATTTGTACGGAGACCGTCGCTGTAGACTGGCGGGGCAGATGGATGCCTCGGGCCAGAGGAACCTCATTTTCTGCCTCCACGATCAGCATGAAAGAACGGATCAGTTCAAAATCTATGGGCTGGACAGAAGACAAGGGGGAAGGTTGGGAGTTTTGTGTCATGCTGGAAAACCAGGAAATTTAGCTGCTGCAGTTAACATCACAGTTTTTATTGTATGGGCCAGGGGTGTCCAATCCTGGTGCCTGAGGGCCACTATCCTGCATGTTTAGCTTGTTGACCTGTTCCAACACACCTGATTCAATGGTTAAATCATCCTCTTCATAGTCTGCAGAAGCCTTTTAATCACCCATTGATTCAGATCAGGTGTGTTGGAACAGAGAAACATCTTAAACATGCAGGACATTGCCCCTCCAGGACCAGGAGTGGACACCCCAAGTGTAGACTATCCATAAACCTGTAAGTTTGTGACAGTAAAGTCACATGATAGGAAGCTTCTTATGGAGGGCTACCAGAAGGCAAAATGGCACAAAATGCGAGGCTGATGACAACAAGCTCTGGTTGGTTCGATGTTAACCTGAACTTTGAGCCATCAGGTTTTTATTATTTGAGGAATATTTCTATGATGCAATTCATTTTAGATGTCCCAGAATGACAGACTGTAGTCTGGACCCTAATTAAAGCCATAAAAGCTGTCAAAAAACATAACTTTTCAATGATTTTGATTTGAATTTTTTTGCTTCTAACAAACTTTTTTTTTATCATTAAATGGGTTTTTGAGACTCATCATATCAAATCAGGGATTGTCAGCTGTAAACAAACAAAGCCTGTTTTCAAAATTCCTGTCTTTCCAAGCACCATTTTGAAACTTAAAGCATTTGATATCACAAGCAGCTCCAGGCTGGATGCTTCTTGGTCAATGGGATAATTGGATCTATCTGCTTGTCACGAAACCTTGGTGTTCTCCCATTGTTCAGAAGCTGTGGAATCCCAACCTCACCTTGACCACAGTAAGCAATCCCTCATTGGTGGTGGGGTCAGTGGGGATGGAGAACCGTCCTGTGGGGTCTCCGGAGATGATGCGGTAGATGGCGCCCCAGGCTGGTGTGTGCGGTTGGTCTTTGTCTGTCACGGTCAAGTTGGCGACAATCACGTTTACCTTGTTCTCTTGAACCTCCCCAAAGAACTAAAATACAAACATCAGCGTTACTGCCATATACAGTACATGCACTGAAATACTAGACTCCATTGTATAAAGCAGGACATTCAAGCTGATGTCCTTAGTGTTTGCACAGGATGGTCCTGACGAGAATATCACAAACAGCACATTAGACGACCGTAGACAAACTATTATACAGCAATCTGTAGAAAAAGACAAGCAAAGACCTTGTTTTAACTTTGATCTTGATTTGTGTCCTTCACCTTAGAGCTTGGGGTGTGTGTGTGAAAAGATTAAGGACACTCTGACTAGTGATGATGCATATGTGTAGGAAGTTTTGTTAAATTATCTTGAGCAGATTAGAAGTTATGGACGGGTCAAGAGAAAATTTATGAAAGGACGGACGAGGACTCTACTGACTTAAAGCTTCACATCTCGGGTGCGCAAACGGTTTCAAAAATCCAACATGGCAGCTTCTTTAACACGGGTTCTGCTGCCTTCAAAAACAAGGGAAGGCAGGGATGCATGTTTTAGTAAAATAATACGTGTGGTTATTGCAAGTTTACTCTTCACAGCAACTGTTGGAGCAGCAACACAAACACGTTAAATAATAGCTACAGGTTTCTTCCACAAATGTCTGGTTCCCCTGTTTGTGGTGGAACCATCTGAGGAGGGGTGTTTACTCCTCCATCGTCTGTACAGTCAGTTTCATTTGAAGCGCGTGCACGTGCCGACGTCGCAAAAATATTAAAATAAAGCTGATTTGAACATTTTTAAAGATACTGTTCAGCTCAGACACACTTCAGCTTTAATATCAGCCAACAAAAATATATTTTTT
>JARVGV010001740.1:24099056-24111134 GCA_031762435.1 Hypsolebias longignatus | reverse complement strand
AGCTCTCTGCTCCACACAGAGGGCTGTGGTAGCTCGGTGGTCTGTGGTTGTGTCAGGAAGGACATCTGGCATAAAAAAAATTCCAAGTCTTCGTGCGACTAGTTCACTGTGGTGACCCCTGACGCAGGGAGAAGCCGAAAGAAGAAGAAGAAAACAAAAGTTTCTAGAATAAGTTGATAAGAATGATTTAAATTAGAAGAAAAAAGTGAATTTCTTCTGGCTTGTTCTCTTCTGTTCCCATCAGGACTTTTGGTTTGGATATTCTGCTCGACAAAAAAACATAGCAATAAGCATCTTGACGTTGTGTCCCAGTAAATGTACAGTGCAGATAAAATCTGAAAATAAATAAATCAATTAAAAAACAATAACAAATGCAGTCAACTCCTCCATAAATAATGGGATTTGAAGAAACGGCAGCTATAATTGGAGCTCATCATTTAAAGATGGACCCACAGTCTGGCTAAAGTTCTCTTTCTCTCTCTCTCAGGTTTGAGAAGTTGGATATCACCCCTAAGAGCGCTCAGAAGCTGAAGCCTGTGTTGGAGAAGTGGCTGGCTGAAGCCGAGCACTGGAACCAGAAAGGCCAGCAGAACCTGATGGAGTTTGTTGGAGGCGAACCGTCCAAAAAGCGCAAACGGCGCACCAGCTTCACGCCGCAGGCCATCGAAGTGCTCAACTCCTACTTCGAGAAGAACACCTTGCCCACGGGCCAGGAGATTACAGAGATCGCCAGAGAACTCAACTACGACAGGGAGGTGGTGCGAGTGTGGTTCTGCAACCGGCGGCAGACGCTGAAGAACACCAGCAAGATCAACGTCTTCCAGGTTTAGCAGCGACCTCGTTCTGGGACGTTTCCCCGCCCGTCCTTTGTCCTGCTGGGAGCCGGAGCGCGTCCTGCAGCAGCACAGATGAAGTTCTGAGATTGTCCCGTTCAGGCTGGAAGGAAATGACACGAGTCATGAAAGAGATTTGTATAAGGTTGTAAATGTGAACATCACGTCTGTGTGGCGCTGACTCAGCTGTTCTGCATGGTCCTTTTATCTCAGACTTTTCTGGTTTTATAAGCTACCCCCCCTCCCCCCATGACTCATTTTAACTGTTAGGGTCACATTAACTGTCTTTGGATAATGTAAACTGTAAAGATGCTCATTTATTTCACATCTAAGTGATATTTTTAAAGAAAGAGCAGCTCTTCAAACAGACGTAGGACTTTGTAGAATCTTAATAAGAAGAAACTTTTATTTCCATGACTTGTCCCCCACACCCCCAACTCTTAACTCTGCCCCCGTGCTGAGGGACAATCATCGTTTTGATATTTGTCAGTGGATAATCATGAAGATGAGCTCCAGATATACAATGATGCCCTCTCTTTAGGTGTTCTTCACTTCTTTTGGCCGGGTGAACTTTACGACACTGCGTGTCCACAGAGTCTAACGTGACGCTCTGTTTGCAGCAACTCCCCGTCCAGTTAACCTTGTAGCTTTTGTCCGTGGTGCCAAAATTGTAAACTAGTTTTAAATTTTGAATAATCTTGATTTAACTGTGTGAGACTTTTTAAATTTTATTTGAATGAGTTAATAATTATAATCTCAGTGTGGGTGCCAGTGTGTAAATAATCCAGTTTTTCCTGTTTTTACACTTTCACTCAGATAAATTTTTATGTCTCATTTTTTGGAACAGTTTTAGCTCTTCCCTTCATAACCTGACAGTGTTTCTGGTGCTTCTTATGTCTGGAGTTACATAAATGATATTTTCAAATAGGAACTTGATTTAAAGGACGCTTCATGAACCATCAGTGGTTCTTTGTGTTCTTATAAAACTTAAAATCATCAAACTGCTTATAGGAGGGAATGGATGTGATGAACTGAAGGAATGTTGAATGTTTTTATGTTTGGAGGAGTTTTTGGACACTTTGCGTATGCAATATGAAGTTATTGTCAACTGGACACACAGTTTGGCAATTGCTTGTGTTTTTGCAGCTTTCTAAAGATTTGTTTGCACTTTAGTAAACACGGAGGAAGTGAAAAGATTTAAACGTACACGGACCTAAACGGTCCAGTTTAGGTTTCCATTGCGTTTGGTGACGTTTGTTACAAAGTCGATCTAAAGTTATCTTTTATTGGATTTTATCAGTAAGCTTTGTAACCTATTGACTTTTTATTCAGACTGAATGTTAATGAGTACAGAATATGAAAAATTGATATAGATTATAGCAAAAATATTTGTTTAATGCTCTGCCTTATATTTTCATTTTTGAAAGACATAAGGCCAATAAAATAGGGTATTGCCATTAACAGATTAAAGTTCTTGATTTAACACCTTTATCATCAACTGAATAAAATATATAATATTGTTTAATTTACTAAGTTATCTATTAAATATTAACTAAATTATAGAAAAATTAAATCAAGCCAGTATTCCTTTTAATCTGCAAAGCAGACAAATGCCATTTTTGTGAAACAAAACAAAAAAACATGAACAAATGGAAGATTTTTGTCATTTTTTTCTGTCAAAAAATAAACAATTTTTATTAATCAATCTTTATCTTTATTTATTAATGTATTTTAAAACTATGTATTGGTCATAGTTAACGTAACCAGCATCATCATCTTCTTTCAGCTTTTCCCTCTTCAGGGGTCTCCACAGCGAGTCATCCTCCTCCACCGCACTCTGTCCTCTCTAACTGCATCCATGTATCTCCATCTTTTTCCTGGCAGCTGCATTTCTAACATCCTTCTACCAATATACCCACAGTCCCTCCTCTGGACATGTCCAAACCACCTCAGTCTGGTATCTAACTTTATCTCCCAATTGTTCAGCCTGCGCTGTATCTCTGATCTCAATCCTAATCTTACCCATCCTTGTCACTCCTAAGGAGAACCTCAGCATCTTCATTTCTGGCACTTCCAGTTCTTTCTCCTGTTTTTTTTTTTTTTTTTGGTCCATGTCTTTGTCTCCAGATCATGCAACATAGCTGGTCTCACCATTGTCTTGTAAATGTTTCCTGTGACCTTTGCCAACACCCTTTTGTCGCAAATCACTCCTGAAATATTTCTCCATCCACTCCATCCTGCCTGGACTCTTTCTTTTTTTTTGGCCATCTCTACGATAGATTACCTTTGTTTAATGCATCAGTTGTCATTTGGAATTGGTTTTCACAGACAAAATACTTGAGCAAAACTATCAGTAGAATAGACTTTAACACAGAAGATCAGGGCTCCACAAACAACATCATACATATTTATAGCAGGGCAATATTTCACTACCATTAAAGGCAAAAAAACAAAATGTTTTGATTCGTCCATCAAAGGTGGGACGTATTATGGTGTTGTCTCTGGCTGTCTATATGGCTAAGCATCCATAAACATTCTCTTGCCCATTACTTCTGATCTACTCAAGATAATTTAGCAAACTTTACACACATATGCATCATCGCTAGATGGAATATTGCATACAGGTTTCATCTTTCCAGCCTCTGTATCTACATACCTTTTTGTTGCATAATAGAAAATAAATCAATAGTCATCATAATTCAACCATTTGTTCAACAGTGATTATTGACAAAGTTATTTGGATTTCAGATTCAAGAAAAACGAGTTGCTTACTACTGCTTGTTCCAGACATTTTGCCTAATTTAGAAGTAATATTTGCATCTAGTAGGTACCTGTTAAAGGAATTTAGGTGAAGATTTATGGACATTTATCACTTACTAGTTTTAATTTAATGTGTAATTCCTCTCCGAGAGGAGCCTGTGCATCTGATAACTCCTGATGCCTTCGAGTCTGTAGGCTGCCTGACTGAGGTCATCCATGTCTGTCTGATGAACATTATAAAAAAAACCACCTCTTTATACTGTCTGATGCAGAGCTCATGATCGGAGCTTCAATGTAACATCTGTGTAAACCTGTGTGTGAACTCTACCCTTGCAAGTAAAGTGGGTACGATATTCTCGTGTTCTCAGTGTGGCTTATTTTCAGTCAGTAGATAATGAAAGGATATTTATTTATCCAATAGTACCATTATAAAGAGGACTGTTTTTCATTTGGGTTGTTGAATCCTTCAGACCCATCTGGATGAAATGTTATGGATGAAACAATTTTAAAAAATCTATAAGAAATAAAACTCTGTTATTTTTGAAATGATGGCATGGACATGCAAGGCAAAAGGTTTTCTGAATCATGTACTGTGTTTGACTTTGTAGAGTTCCCTTGTTCGGAGAACGCCGCCGCCTCTGACGCTTCCTTGTTTATGGACGGCTTCCTCTACATCTCCACTGGCCCTGCCAAGATGACGCAGGATCGCCGCGGAAGAGACGGTGAGCGCAAGAGCCCTTTTTCTGAACTCGAGGTGAAACCAATCAATCCATTTGTACACAGTTTAAGCTGCATGTTTGTCAGAGGTCTCCCCCAGTTAAGCCCCGATCGATCAATCAGTGTCAGTCTGTCAACTGTCAAACTGCCAATCGTTTAATCCGCAGACCAAACACTCAAGTCAAAATGATCAATGAATCTGTCTTTCCAACGTGTTCCGCACGGCCCTCTGGGAGCGCTTGTCTGACAAACGTATGTTTGACTTCAGAGTCGTGAATGAAAGGAAATTAGGGCCATTTGAGAATAAAATATTAAAAATACAAACTTTTGTTCAAACTTTTCTGTAAATTACTTTTTCCCAAAACTTCTGAATTCCCCTTTCTTTTTCCTCCAAGGCAGTTTAAAACTTTTAATCAGGCTCCGCTCCCCACCCAGACTCCTCAGCTTCTGCTGCCGCTGCACCTCCCGCACTGCAACGATCCCACATCTCCAAACAGCTGGAGCATTTCTGGGGCCCATGGGTAATTAGGGAGAAGGAGCCAGCATCGGGCACTCCCTCTGGGGAAGGAGGTTATTTGGAAGGTTGAGGAGCGGGATAAGGAATGGGAGGACGGAGGCGAAACGGTACCTGCCACTTGAGCGAGCCGAGTCTTGTTTCATGTTGAGCTAGACATCCATATCTATTCCCCGTCACCCCCACACAACCCCAGCTCTCATTGCTGCTTGGACATGCTGGATAATGAACAGAACTCAGGTCTGGTAAATTGCCTCTTACAGGAGCTGGGGATAAAATTTATCCAAGTGGTTCTTAAAAAAATATCTCAATATCTGCTTTAATGAAATTATTTTAAATTTAAATAATAAAAAGTTGACTTTTTTTTTTTTTTTTTTTTACCCTGGCTAGCAAGATCAAAGATTTAGCTATAATATTATATATATTTACATTACCCACTGTTGAGTACAAAACAATGATGAAGGATTTGAAGACTGTTGTGACTTTAGTACAAAAAAACCTTTGTTTATTCTTCAAACCTACATGAAATTAGTTGCAAAAATTATCCCGATGCTAGTTTAGAAAAACAAAGTAATTTAACGTTTGGATTGGAGGCAGCATTTGTATCCATTCAGAGGCGAAGTGATGTGAGCTTTTTTTTAAATGTTGTTTTGAGTAGAAAAAGCACGTCACTCGTTACACTGATGGTGCAGGGATGCTTTGTTTTGTTTATATTTGCCAAATTGTGCCTTTAAGAGCTACATTTGTGAAAACGGCAGCAGTTTTAGACAGAGTTTTAGTTGATTTTTAATCTGTCAGATAGTGCTTTACTTATTACCATGGCAACCTCAAGTCACGGTGGACGTACGTCAGATCAACATCTTTTATCATCTGTTTTATTTACTGACTCTGGTCATTGTAGTGTGTTGATTTAACTGGATCTTTCATCAGCTTTTGACACAGTCGACCACAAAATCTTGCTACATCGACTGCAAAATGAGTTGGGGATTTCTGGAACTGTTCTAAAGTGGTTTTCCTCTTATCTGAGCTTTTCAATGTTTGTCAATAACATACAGTCTAAGACCACTCCGTTATTATTATATGGTGTTCCTCAGGGTTCAGTCTTAGGTCCTATTCTGTTCCTTTTATACATCAGCCCCCTTGGGAAGATTATCAGTAGCTTCAATAATGCGTGTTACCATTTTTATGCTGATGATATTCAACTGTACTGCTCCTTCTATGACTCAAAATTACTCAAGTTAGCTGAATTTGTGAATTTTTCCAATTTTAAGGCATGGCTAGCTAACATCGGCCTTCAGTTAAATTCTAACGAGACTGAATCCCTGATCATTGCTCCTGAACAGAAAGTTCCTTGGCTCAAAACCTCGGTTCTCTGGGCTCCTCTTCTCAGCCGAGCCTCACAAACCTTGGTGTTCTGTTCAACCAGTCAATGTCGTTGGACAAACATTCAAAGCTTCTGGTTTAAAAAAAAAAAAGAGTTTTTTATCATCTGGGAAATATTTCTAAATTGAGGGTAATGTTGTCCAAATCTGACCTGGAGACGATTATTCATGCTTTTGTTTCTTCTCGCTTAGATTATTTTAGTTCTCTTTTTACTTGTTTTAACAAATCTTCTGTCGCTCATCTCCAATTGGTCCAGAACGCTACTGCGAGGCTTTTAAAGGAACTAATAGAAGGTCACACATTACACCGGTTTTATCTTCTCTTTGTTGGCTACCTGTTGAATTTATTCAGAGTTAAACCCCCTAAAGGTCCCTAAGACCCGGTTTAAAACTCTGTGTGACCCAGTTGCTTCATGGTTGATCGCAAACTACAGTATTCCAGGATGCATTGAAAGTTGTGACCTGAAGATGACAACAGGGCTGCATTGTCTGCAAAAAACTATTTCAAAGTTGTTGTTTTTGGCTTTAAGAAAAATGAAATAATCTACAAAATACATAAAACATATTCCTGTTGATTTGTCTGTTTCTAACTTGAAACCACTTGCTTTTATTCACTGTTGTACATTTCATGCCTGTTAGTCTGCAAAGCCTTCCTTCCCCATTTTCCAGATAAACTCCTGTGATATTTCAGCCTATAATCACTTTATTATTTCATGTATTATAGAGAGCTTAGCTTTTGAGCATTAATAGCACTTTAACTGAGCAGCAGCTGTTAAAAAATTCACACAGCCTGGGTTTAAAACTCGATGCGTTCCAACTTTCCTCAATGAAAAAAAGGGAAGCACAGTCGGGACTCGATGAGCACGGAGGGATGGGGTATTTTGGATGTACTACAGGATGTGTTTAGCTCCCAGGCTAATGGTTGGATGGGCTATAGACGGTGCCTGTGTTCTCAATAATTCATAGGATGTTCTCAGGGATTAATAAAAGTACTCCACCACTGTCTTTTAAACTATTGCCTTTTTTATTTATTTTTTTTTTCATCTGGAGACAACTCCAACAGGCTTTATGCTTCCACCAGCATGGGGTTTATTTATAGATAAAATAATTTGACATGGAAGTTTGGCAGCAGCCTTGACTGAGATGTTGCTGTACATGTTCAGCAGTATGAAATAAAATCCATAGCTGATAAGCGTTTAGCTACAAAATGTTCAGAGTAAATACAGCTGTTAACATAGATTAGGACAAGAAAACATCAAATGGTGTTGTCTCATTGGTGGTAAAAACCACACAAGCTGTTTTTCCTCTCACTGTCCTGTGGAACTTGGCTGCACATCCAGTGAAGACTGTTGATTCCTGCATAAATTAAGTCCTTCTCTTAACCTGGGCAAATGCCAGGATTATCCTGCGTCTACGTTAAATTTAAAAGTGTCCACAGTACTTGCTGTCATAGAAATAAGTTATTCACAGATGATCAGGTGTAGCTCAAATATTTAATGTGTTGGCAAAGGAGAGCACAGTCAGTTTCACAGGAAGTCAAAACACCAGAGTTTTAGCCTGCCTGTTGGGCTGGCATCAGCTCCTGAGCCGTCTCAACCTTAATAAGTTACATCAGTGGTTTAAATAGAAAAACAGTTTTGTGGAGGGTGATGAACAATGTCTGCCAACCTACATAGTCACAGAACCATTATCACACGTGACATGATGTTCAGTTTCACAATGACAGAGTCCATCCAACCATCCAACCATCTGTCGGTCTGTCCATCCATCCATTCAACCAACCAAACAACCATCCATCCATCTATTATTGTTCAGTTTCACAATAACTGAGTCCATCCATCCATCATCCATCCAACCAGCCAACCAACCAACCAACCATCCATCCATCCATCCATCCATCCATCCATCCATCCATCCATCCATCCATCCATCCATCCATCCATGGACCCATTTTTCTGGGTTCTGCTTGAATTTCTTGGAAATTTTAAACCATGACAAGTGTGTCAGTGACATGCACTTTCTTTCCTTTAATGTAAATCCTAAAGCATATTTGCCATGCATGCCTGTACCTCCAATGATTTCAGTGGTATGCATCAACTATAAAAATTCCTTGAGAAATATTGAAGATGTTTTCTACTTGGGGCATTTAGCAGTTACCAATCAAAATAAGCAGTGGAGAACAATATCATATATTCCCATACCAAGTTCTAACTCAATAGTTGTCAGTTTTTTTATTAAGGGATAGTCATCCTTGTGTTTAATGAAGTAACTGTGGTGTCCATATTGAATTAAAAACATAATTTAGGAAACTGTTAACATGTTGAACTACACAGAAAAAGAGAATAATAATATATTCCAAACTTGTTTTACTTTTCCAAATGTGCTAATCAATGTGTTTTAATCTGTAAATTTACAATACAAACTTTTAAGTTTATTTAATTTTAGCCAATAACCTCTTTAAGTTTTACAATATACATCAAAACATTTTCTTCAATTCACTTCTCAAATATCAGCTTTTGCTGATAGAGTCCAGTCAAATTTGTTCCTGACAGAAAATTGTCATCTAAGCATAATATATTTTTCTGATTAGTAGCATTTTTTTTTTACATATCAGTAATTTTAATCAAAGCAATATTAAAGTAATATTAGCTTCAAATGGACCCCAATCATTTTTAAATACTTGGCAGGCCATATACACAATTATTTCATGATCTGTTTAGTAATCTGCACGTATAAGCTCAATTATGTAAAGAATGGAAGATTAATTTATGTCACATCCTCTGCAAATGATGAATTTATTTGTCTCCAAGCTTTGTTTCCCCATCCTTTTGTAACGTAGCTGTAAGAATAAACAATAATCTATGTGTTGTCTTTTCAGAGGAAATACCCCATGCATTATAAGATAGCCCTGATCATCAACTTCCTTGGCCACTGTATCTCTGTGGGAGCTCTGGTCGTGGCTTTTGTTCTCTTCTTGTGCTTAAGGCAAGTACAGACATAATCTAAATGAGGCCTGTATGCAGTAGACTAGATAAAGGATAATCAGTGAAAATCATGTCATATTCTAATACAGCTCACCATTACCTCGCTTATGTCAAATGAACAAATCTCTGCAGGCCAAATCAGTGAACCGCTCTGATTAACAAAGGTTTGATGCATTTTTTTAAACCCTTCTGCCTTTAAGGCAGTTGTGATTTTTGTTACTTCTGGTTTAAAGAGATACACACACACACACACATCAGCTGGTCTCTGTATTAAAACTTTGTTTTCATTAAGTAAAACAAGAATGTTATTTTCTAATATTAAATGGCTTTAATTTCTTCTAAAAACAAGTGTTGCATAGCACCTTAGCACGGTTGCCTGTAAGAAGGTCCTGGGTTAGCTCCCCGATGTGGACCTGAGGTTTATCTGTGTGGACTTTGTGTATTTTCATCATGTTTGTGTGGGCTGTCTCCAAGTTCTCCCACAATCTAAAAACAAACATGCATGTTAGGCTGCCTTCAGGCCCAGGCCTCCCTTGCAAATGAGATATGTGATCTCAGTGGGATTTGCCTGATAAGGTTAATAAATACATACTGTACAGTTGTTAAAAAATAATGCATTCAATTTGTAGAGCACTTTACATTTATAAATCTCAGAGTGCTACTTTTCAAGAATCATTGGCATAGCAGTGGAAGGACATTCCATGGAGGCTGACAACTGGACCAAGAGGAAGCATGATGAAGAGGGTAGGGCTATCACAACTAGGGCAACTTTATCCAGAACATTTGAGAGGAAGATGAAATTTTCCCAATTAGGGGCATGTTTTGTCTTCAGAAGTTTGATCATGGCAGTTTTATGTGGTGCTGGAACAGACATAAGCTGAAGAGATGTATTGATGATAGTGTAATGGATCAGTGGTATAAATATTTATTTGAATCAGAGTGGAAGGGAAGGGGTCAAGGGCACATGTAGTGGACTTCATCTTCCTGACAATTTCCAAAACCACCTGCTGAGAGACAGGAAGGAAGGAGCAAAGGTGCTGAGATAGCTTGAGTTGTGGCTCAGATGTCTGGTAAGTGCAGGAGCTAGAATGGAGCACGTTGAGCTGATTTTAGTGCAAAAACTGCTCAAGATGTATTGCACCAGTCAGCTGTTGTGTCAGTGATTATGGTAAAGTGTGGTCCAAGTAGATAGTGAATTTTGGGAGAGTTGTTTGGAGTTTCCTGGATTGCATTGCATAATATTGGAACAACAGAGCTATAGTGCACGTCTTTCAGGGACACAGAATTAGCCTTTTGGTGCCCACAGTAGATCTGTTTTTGAACAGTTAGAGTTCTGCATTTCCATCCTAAAGCATGCCCTGCTGCTTTTATTTCCCATAATCCAGAATTATACCAGGGGGAAGAGCAGGAAAAATAACAGATCTATCTCTGATGAGGCCATGATGACCTGGGTTTTGTTAGACAAGTCCACTGACTCAATTATCGATGTTGGGGTTTCAGATATATTACTAATTAGGTACAAGAGCTTTGAGACACCAGTCACAGAAATTTTTGTTTAACTATAGCAATACCGTGTTAAAGCTTAAGGAGTTATTGAAAAAGAAATATAACCCCTTGACAGTGCACATTTTAAGAACTGATGCCTCTGTTCAGATTAATAAAACAACAACTGTGTTCTCTGAGTCTGTAGGAGTTGAAACAGAAACACAGCTGTGGCAAGAACATTTTTACATTGAGTGCGATCCAAATTTAGCTTTTGATTATTAAAATATTTTGAACAGCCATGCGTACACATCTAAAGCCACTTCATTACAACATCTTCCACACATACATTATTCTTCTATGAATACGTCGTGCATAACTCTTAAATCAAACATGACCGTTTGTCTCGTGGTTTAGGAGCATACGTTGTCTTCGGAACATCATCCACTGGAATCTGATCACCACCTTCATCCTGAGAAATGTTATGTGGTTTTTGCTTCAACTGATTGACCACAATATCCACGAGAGGAACGAGGTAACATGAACCATTATTCACAGTGAAGAAAGTTATTACAGTCTATTTCCAGCCTTTCTAATAGTTCTCTTTTTCAGCCTTGGTGTCGACTAATTACTACAATCTACAACTATTTCGTGGTGACAAACTTTTTCTGGATGTTTGTTGAAGGATGCTACCTTCACACAGCTATTGTAATGACATATTCTACTGACAAGCTGCGGAAGTGGGTCTTCCTCTTCATTGGCTGGTGTAAGTATCATCATGCTAACAGTAAGCTAATCCTTTAGCTTGGTTCACATACTTTGGATCATAAGGTAAAGCTATGCAAGTTTATTTTCAACATTTATAAATGTGCTGGAAATATGACAAAAAGGTAAAAACACAACAAAATGACATTTAAATAAATGTTTCACAACAAATACTGCATACTACTAAAAAGTTACTAACGCTTTTCTTACACATGTCAGGTTCTATCACTTTATTTTTTGATTATAAAGTTCATGTTAGAAATTAAAAAATAAAATGCTAAAGAAGATCTGCATTTAACTGGCCTTAACTAAACAATTGAGGTTTTGATTATTATATCCCACAATTTGAAATAAAATATTAGTTTTTTTTTTCTAAACTGAGGTTATTAATGTTGTCCATTGTCCTTGTGAAGCACAGCGTCTGCAAACATGCCAAGTGCCGGAATTACATTTGAAAAAGCGGTATTACATTTAGCCAAAGCAGAAGTAAAGTGGACGTCTCCAAAGTGGAAGTGTCCAAAGCGGAAGTGACCAGAATCGCATTTGAAAAAAACGGAATTCCGGTTCCGGTTCCGGGGGAGAGGTGAGCGGACGTGTAATGAGCTGCTGCTGAGAGCTACTAATTAAACTGTGCGTAAGTA
>JARVGV010001740.1:24062261-24075031 GCA_031762435.1 Hypsolebias longignatus | reverse complement strand
TATATATGTACAGGGTTAGCCAAACAGGCTAGGACAGCCCCTGTCTACAATACAACACTGAAGATGCTTTCCTTAAATATGTCAGCTTCGAGTGCTCTCTGATCTGATTTGTCACGTACTGTGTGCACATTTCAGTGCTTTTTAAAAATGTATGAAAAAAGCTGTTCGGCACACAACACTGCAAACGAACTCCTTCAGTGTTCTTATTTAAAATGTCACTCACGGCAAAAGGGAAAAGATTTTCAGCTAAAACAAAGTGAGTTTATGACCTAATTTTTACTGAGTAAACTATTTTTGAGTAAAACAAGAAATTAAAATTTAAACATTATGGTATTTATATACAACATAGCCAGGTAGAGTTATATTGTATGTATAACTGGTGCTTACATATCAGCTGTGTGCAGGTACTTATCAGGTACTTCAAAGTTAAGTACATAATACTGAGTAATATTATGTGTTGATAACAACATATTTTACTCCACTGGATTGTTTTGATAACAGTTTTGTTGCTAGAACAAATGAAACCTGCCAGATATACACGTTCTACGTTTTGATACACATTCTATGTTTTAGACAAATATTTTGTAAGTAGACACGTTTTACATTCAGAAGTGAACATTTCAGCCTTTATTAAAATACATTTTCTAGACATTTTATCACCAAACCAGCCTCTCTGTTTAAAGACTTCTTTTTGTTACTCACCAACATTAGACATCTCAGGCACCCTGGCATGGTATGGACTTTGCAGGAACTCTGGTGGATTATCATTAATGTCTTGAACTTTCACTATAAACTCTGACGGAGGCTCCAGAGGCTCGTGTGTGTCTCTTGCCACAGCCTGAGCTGTTAAGGTGTACTGGGCCTGTTCCTCACGGTCCAGGGTTTTTGTGGCGTGGATGTTCCCTGTTTTGTCGTCAATAACAAATATGGTGCCTGCACCTTCACCGGACAGGATGTACTTGATGTTACCATCCCCTTTGTCTACATCTGAGTGGAGCTGGAGAGACAAGACAAAAATGAACCAAAGCAGCCGAGTTTAGGATTGAATGAACCAGCAGAACCAGGATAAAAGCTTCAGATATGCAGACTGGAAGTCTGGTGATGAGGTTAAGCAGTAGTCATACATGTAGGTGTTAAAAAAGGGTTTCATTTTCAAGTCTAGAAATTATAACATATAAAGACTGAAACAGAAAAGTGAGGCTAGTCAGAAGCTGTCAATAACCAGGCCTTTAGAATATCTGTGAAAAATGAGGATTGTTCAACATTCAATAAGGCCCTTGTTCCTGCTTTACAAGCTTTGGCCAGTGAAATAAAAGGCATTGTGGACATTATTTATTCTTTGCTATGAAAACTGCTCAGTTTGAGTGATGGTGTTGTTGTGCAGGAAACCCACTAATCATCCACATGTGAATGTCAGCATGACCCCTGTCTTTTTTCATCTTACGCTCAATCCTTGATAAATGGGGAAAGCTCATTTAAATCTTGTTCAGAGTTAGCTGCCACATGGCACACTGGCTGTCACTGGAGGGCACTGTGGCCACTCACTGATTACTCAGGTTCTAAATCATTTAGAAAAGAAGTGAAAAATCAAGGCTTCACAGAAAAACGCTCTAAACTCACCCTGCCCACCAGAACCGGGTCTGGTCCGGTGTATTCCTCAATAACAAAGAACTGATTCCACACCCATCCTCGTTTGGACCGGTGTAGTACCTGCCCTTCCTTCCCTGCCCTCTGTCTGTGTCTGTGCAGCGACAAATGATCTGCAGGAAACAAGAAAACAAACAATTCATTCAGATTTACTTCTGTTAAGACAAGAAACAACAACATAAACCATTATTCCTATTATTATTGTTAATATTATTATCATCACAGCCATCATCATTATTCCTATTATTATTATTATTATTATTATTATTATTATTATTATTATTATTATTATTATTATTATTATTCATACTAATTATTATTATTATTATTGTTGTTATTAATATCATATTATCAGTATCATATTACTATTCATATTATCATAATCATTTTCACAGTATCATCATTATCATCATCATTATAGGTGTCATCAGTATTCATATACATATTTATATTATTATTGTTTTTGTTATTGTTATTATTATTATCATATTATCATTGTTATCATATTATCATTATCATATTATTATTATTATTCATATTATAATGTAATTGGCAGCACAGTGGTTCAGTGGTTAGCACTGTTCCCTCGCAGCAAGAAGGTCCTGGGTTCAATCCCCGGTTGGACCTGGAGTCTTCTGTGTGGAGTTTGCATGTTCTTCTCATAATTGCATGGGTTTTCTCCGAATACTCCAGTTTCCCACAGAACAAAAACATGCATGTTAGTCTGCCTTCAGACCCAGGCCGGCCTTGCAAAGGAAATCTATAATCTCAGTGGGACTTGCCTGGTAAAATAAAGGTTAATAAACAATAAATAAATATAATCATCATTATTCCTATATCATTATTATTGTTGTTATTTTTGATGTTGTTATTGTTATTATATTAATTATTATTATTATTATTATTATATTATTATTCAGGATTTAACTGATAAACTATAGTTATTATTATCATCATTATTCCTAATACAGTACTATTATTATTTATCAACTTTTATTTAACCAGTTATTCCTAATACAGTACTATTATTATTTATCAACTTTTATTTAACCAGTTGAATCCCCTTGAGATTACAGATCTCTTTGGAAAGGGAGGCCTCAATACTACTACTACTACTACTACTACTACTACTACTAATAATAATAATAATAATAATAATAATAATGATAATAATAATATTAATAATAATAATAATAAGAAGAAGAAATGCTCTCTTACTGAACTAACCTTTTTTCTTCATGTGTACTTTATTGTAATTTCATCCACTAACAATGTGTGGTGGCATGAATGGAATTAATTAGCTTTGAAAATGATGCATGGACGTTTATTAGCATCTCTGTATGCTGAATAAATATGGATAAGTATTTTTAGCATTGCATTTAATCTGTACTGACAACAAACAAATAAATAAATAAAAGGTCAAAATGATAGAATGGAGAAAAGTTATATAAAAAAAAAAGTTATAATAAAAGTTATAATAATAAGTTAAGTTATAATAAAAGTTATATATCTCATGGGGGAGTGGTGGCGCAGTGGTTAGACGGTGGGCTTGTGATCGGAAGAAGATCGCCGGTTCAAACCCCGGTACCGACAACATCATTCGCACCACTCTGGGCCCCCGAGCAAGGCCCCTAACCCCCACCATCTGCTCCCCAACAGGTCTCTCTTGAAAATGAGTTCTTGTGGCTCAATGAGACTAACCTGGATAAATAAAGGTCAAATGAAAAAAAAAAAAAAATTTTCAGGTAATGAGAATCCTTCACGTCCAGAACAGATGAATGAAATGTTGAGAAACACCTCCCTCTACTGGCTAAAGATGGAAGGTACAACTCATTTCACTTTTCTTCTTCTTTTTTTCTTTATTTTTTAATAACATCATAGTAAAAGTTTATAACAGTTTTATTAAATTTGGACTTTACATTTTTTTATCTAATCTTGAGGTATGATGCTTTTCAAAATGTTTGTATTTTCCACATTATATTTTGCCTTCAGTGTTAAACAGTGCTATATTGTATATAAAATAGGGGGATCCTTACCATTTTTTACTGTAGATTTTGTGAGTCTAGAAGCTGAGGCTTTTTAATTTTACAGTTACAGTGGCATTACTGCAATGTGTTTAAACAACACTTACAGGAATCATATAAAATGACTTTAGTGTTGTGTGACCATTTTTGTTCACCACCCCTTCGTTTCAAACTCTCCCTGAAGTCAAACATTTTCAAAAAGAGCAAACATTTATCCATGACGGGAGCACACAAAAGAATATTCTTGAAAACAGGACACCATCAAAACCAATGTGTTTATTTACCATGATATGTAAACTGTTCATGGGTGCACAGCATCAGCATGAGGAGCCCTAGAAAATAATGTGCAGCATTTGTGAGTTGCATCTATCCACGACATAAGAACATGTTAAATACTGTATACAGAATGGGATTTCCAGAAAACAAAGATTGTTTAGGAACTAAATAAATCTTGGTTTTCCAGTGAAGGAAAGACAAACTCATAAAGCCTCATTGATTTCAATATTCCTTGTGATGTTGCACCAGAATACATTGTCTGAAAAAGAAATCTGATTTTTGTTATTTTTGTTTTGTTCTTTCAAGATGCCATTATGTACTTTACAAAAGCTTCATAATTTATACACCCATTAGCATCCTCTTGGTTTTGCATCAGCTGCTCCACTTCGGCCTCCCTCATTTTCTCACCTGAAACCAGGAACATTAAATCAGTGTGCATTATTAATTCTCCAGCCTTTTGAGATCAGCTCAGATTGAGACGCTTAAACTCACCCAGAGTGGCTAAAACATGCCTGAGCTCAGCCCCCATGACTGTGCCGTTCCCCTCTTTGTCAAACACCCTTAAACCCTCCACAAAGTCTTCAAATGTCCCACGATTCTTGGCTTTACAGATGTGTTGGTGGATCGGTAGGAATTGTTCAAAGTCGAGCATCTTCGTCTGCATGTCTGAGTGGAGAAAAAAAAGCATGAAAAGATGAACATGTTTGATTCTGTGTTGAACCTAATTGTGCTTGAAACGCCATGCATGTTGAGCAGAATCAAACAAGCAACCTTCAGGTTTGGGTTTTCCAAGAACGTGCATGATTTCTGCATTGGTAGGATTCTGGCCCAACGCCCTGATCAAGTCCCCACATTGAGCGTAAGTGATTTTCATCTCGTTGTTTGGAGTCCGGTCAAACAGCTGAAAAGCATCTTTGAAGTCTGTAAAAAATAAAAAAAATAAAGAATGTTGAGGACTCCCTGACAGTTTTACTAATGTCATTGTCATTCAAGCTGCTGCATTATTTGTAACAGGCTTGCATGCGATTAAAGAAAAGCAACACAGCTTTAACATTTTCCATGACACATGACTTGAATAGATTATTGAGGGAAATTTTGCATTTGTCTGATCCACAGTATCATCACCAACTGCTGCTAAACATCAACACATATTGAAGAGATCAGTGTGGGAGCAGCCGTTTCTTCTCTATAAATAGTTCCCAGTCCACGCAAAACCAGCGACGAATGAGCCTCACCCTCAAGTTGTTCCGGGGTGAATTCCAGCTGAGAAAAGATAAAGCAAACAAAGTAATTAGTGGCTGCAGATCACTCAGGGCAGCAGAGGCGAAGAGTTTTACATCAAATGGGAAAACGAAAGACAGAGCAAACTGTGCATAACACCTTGTTATCATGCCATTCCAACAGACCGAGTTACAGACATCATCTGTTCTCATGTAGTTATCGGTGACCTTGGGGCTAAGGTGCCATTGTTCACTGCTAAGTTTATATGGGTTTATTTTTAGAAGCAAAGAGACGTTACTCATGTTAATGTCACAGATTTAACAAGGTTAAAATGTCAAGATGGAGTTTTAGACATGTTGCACGATAGCGTTTAGGTTCAAATATGCTGCAGCTGTTCAGCTACAACAGATGCTATTCTTCCGCAGGTTTATTAAAATGACTAGTTCAAAACACAGCCCCTAATTTTTTTGTCTAAAAGTAGGTTTGTAGCGATGTAAACGACATTTAGCTGCACTCAGCAGAAAATGTCTAGAATCTTAGTGGATTTATTTTGCAGTCACATTAACACCCAAGAGGAATGTCTAATTCAAAGTATAAAAACAAACTTCTGCATCAGTCACTTGGAGTTTTTTAAATTTCTGTGTGTTCTTTGGACGTAAGTCAGCTTGGTGCCCCAAGTTCTTGTTTAACGTCTGGATGTCTACAAAACCACAAACTGAACATGAAACTTTGAACAAACATTATCCCAAAACTTATCTAAGCATGTTTAAAGATAGATGGAACAGAGCTGTAATTATCTATATTTTCCTTACCTCTAGCTTTTCCACCCTTTTCCCCCTTCTGTGCAAAGGGGTGCGGGTGGTCTGCCATCCCCAGACATAATGAAAATCATATTCTGTGGTTTTAACCATTGTAACATGGCGGCTTGCTCAACCAGGAAAACAGTCGTCCACTGAGAAGGGGCCAAGTCAGCAGAAACTAAACTTTCCAAGATGCACTAATTACAACTGGCCTTGACAGTCTCCCAGCGTCCCTTTGCCTGACTAACTCTGCATGCTTGTAGTTTACCACATTATTCTGTAAAGCTGCACAGAAGCGTTTGGCTTGCATTGACAAGTTTAGCTCACATGGGGTCTCTGACACTCAAAACTTGTCTGATAGCCCTGAACACTTTTAGTCATATCATCTAAATAATTAAAAAAAAAAAAACTAAGTTTTACATTTGATAAATAATTACAGCAAAATTAAATAAAAAATTAATCAGTGAATTCTCTGCGTTGGTAAGTGATGATGAGGATTTACCGTCACTGATGATGGGTCAAACTCCGGGGTCTTGGGGCGCTCAGGTTCTTGCGGCTTGGGGGCTGCTGGTGCAGCAGGCTTCGGCTCTTCCTTTTTCTTAGGAGCCATTGCAGGAGATGCTCAGGATTGACAAGGCAGATGAACCCTGTGCTCTGCGTAAAAAGGTGGGCGATTAGAGCCCCTTTATCCTCTGACCACAGGTGTCTCCTCCACCCCCCTTTCTATGTCCAACCAGGCTGCCAACAACAGGGAGAGGACTATAAAAGGATATGCCTTTGTGCTTCTATTTAGGACAAACCTTTGTTGTTGTGTCTCTTTGTGTGTGTATCTCAGTGTGTGTGTGTGTAAAACAACATTAGCTGAAATCTCAGGGGTAGACCCTTCTATTAAACAGGCTATTTTAATCGGCACAAGTAAGATCTCGTCTGAACTCACCAATTCTCAGCCATTGACCTTGTCCGGTGAAGTGTGGCAGTTACAAGGGAGGAGGGGAACAGCCATGATTGCTTAAAACACAAGCAGAAGGTGTTTGAGTGTGCATCCCACAATGCAATGTGATGAACAGCAATTATCCTTGATTATTATTAAACCTTCAAGCGGAGGGGAGCGTCATTCACGTGATGTGTCGGGCTTAGTCTCTCTAGTGATGATCATTTATCTGGTCTGATCTGAGGGATTCACAGGGCTCAAGCGCAAATCCATCTTAAAATGAGGGTCAAAACATGTTGTTTCCGTCTGATCTATAGGCTTTATGAGTGTTGTTGCACCTGAATGAAGCGCTCCAAAGGTTGAGTGTCAAAAATATTAAAGGTTTGGAAAGGGATTTTTTTTTATTTTAAAGTGACAGTTTAAGTTGCTATAAAAATTCAAGTGGCAACAGAGTGGATAGTGTTTGATGTTGTAAAGTCACAAGGATCATGGATAAGGAGATAAAACTCCAGCAAGCGTTTAATTAAAATGCAAATTAATTACCGTATTTTCCAGACTATAAGTCGCTCCAGAGTATAGGTCGTATCAGTCAAAAAATACCTAATGAGGAGGAAAATAAATAAATAAGTCGCATTTATTTAGAAATGTATTTCACAAAGTGCAAGAACAGACATTTAGTCTGAAATAACAATAACACTCAGAACACACCTGAGATCCTGAACATGATTAATTAACATAACAAGCCAACGAGTCCAACAAGCAAATTACCAGTAAATTCACCAATCTCATTCCACATCACTTTTGGGGGTATTTTACTTGTGTTAAGTTTTTCTCAGTTATCTCTAATTGAATGTTTGGTGGTGGGGGTGGGGGGCATTAGTAGTAGAGGAACAACGTATAGTTGTCAAAAGCCTAGAGGGGCCTCTCACGGCTGCAAATGATCTTTGGTTCATGTCAATATGAATGAACATTTGAGGCATAAGTGAAAAATTGTGCCTTGGATTGGGAAAAATACATATGTAAGTTGCTTTGGACTATAAGTCATGGGACTGGTCAAAATATGGAAAAAGTGCGACTTGTAGTCCAGACAATACAGTAGATGCCAAATCCAGGGTCAAGCTTTTGTATTAAGTTTTGCATCAAAGCTTTTGTAATTATCAAATAATATTAATAACAAAGTCATTAAGATGTTTAATCAAGGGCTACAAATAAAACTTATTGTAATCTAGTACGTATTTCTTGAAACGTAATTTCAATTTCATTGAATATTCATTACTATTTGTGCTGACAGAAAAAACAATCAAATATTTAATATTTGTGCTGAGATGTTAGATTATTTTATTTATTTATTCATTGTGATCAGCATCTAAAGCTTTAACTTGCTTTCGTGTTATTTTATGTCATCATCTTATTCCTCTGTGAAGTATTAACAACTACGTACTGTGATCTTAAAACTTGACTCGTATGTTTTATGTAGCATGCACCTTTTTAAATTATAAACCTAAAAATGTGTTATGTGATGACTGAACGGAGAGATGATTCTCTTTTTGTTCTATGGAGTGTTGACTTACTTTGATTCACAGGATTTCTCAGTTTATCCGCCAGTTTACAAATATTTATCTGTTTATTAGTGTGTGAATATACTGAGTATTTTTATTCATGCAGTGGTGCCTCAATATGTTCTCATTCTAAAATATGGATGATAAAACCAAAGGAGAAAAGGCGAGGGCTTAATACATCTCATCAGATCAAAGACCCTCATGTTCTTGCTCTGATTGTTGTTTTTCAGCTCCATCTTTGGGTTTTATGCAGGCGTAAGGCTCATGTTGGGGAAAAAAAGCCAAATAGTCTAATCAGTGAAATCCATTGATGGGACTTACCCCCAAAATTATTATTTTTTTCTTTATTTGCTAGGCTACAACATTGTGCATTCAAAAGTTTCCAACTTGCTCCTGAGAAATAAACTGTAATTTAGTCTAATGTAACATTAGAATAAAGATAAAGAAAAATATATTTTGTGACTCAACCATTTGTTTTGTCAGTTTAAAGATATTGAGATACATTTACTCTTTTCAATTTAGTTTCAATGTTCTCCATCTGTTGAATATATTTATTTTAAGGCTTTATTATTTCACACTGACTTTCTTTTGCGTGTACCGTACTTTCCGCCGTACACGTCACACCGCTGTACAAGTTGCATCAGTCCGAATATATTTAATAAAGAGGAAAAACATAAATAAGTCGCTTTGCCATATAAGGGCATGCAAATTTATGCAAAAAGGTGTGACCTATACGACAAAAAGTAAAGTAGTTTATAATGCAAAAAGTTACAATTAATATTGAAAACAAGGCTTCCATTGAAACTTGGAGACATGTGATAATAAATAAATAGGCCAGTTCTGCCTCTTAAATTTCACTTATTGTACTAAAATGATTTGTTCTAATAAAAATTAAAAAAAGGGAATACAAAGTCCAATAATAATCATGACATATTTGCTTTAAAGAAGAAAATAAGTCATGGAGTTACTTCCTCATTAATTTGAATCAAAAGGTGACTCAAGTTGTCAGTGTCCGGCTGAAATAACCCAGATAAAAACACAGACAGAAGACCTTGTCCCTCCAAGTATAAATGGACCCAACCCTGCATCAGTCACAGACACCCCTGTCCTAACTCTACCCCCGGTTTTCTCCTGGTGCTTGTCATTGACGAACAACAGCAACAATTTATGACATGACCAACCACACACAGTGGAGACCTTAAAACATTTACAACTTGTAAGGTTTGCTATTTTAGAGTTGCTTCGTGGTGAGGCAGGTATGTCACTTTGGAGAAGCTTCAACTTCAGCACAAAGCCAATTGTTTCTTGGGCACATTAGATGACCTTCAGTGCGGCTGAATGCACCCTGGATAAATGCATAGCTGTGAAATAACTTCCTATAAATAGTGAGGGTGTCCTGATGTGTCATTGAAACCATACTGATATTATTTAAAAAAGGTAAAATCTAAAGCATTACCGGTATTATTAATCCTGCTGTGCAGCCTGTGATGCTTAAACAGCAGCTCCAAGGAAAAGAAAAAAACAAAAACAAAATTAGGACTATGTATTCAAAAAACCTGTTTGTATTGAAAATGTATTTAAACAAAAAGGTTACAATAGCAATGTAACAAATGCTTTAATTTTTTTGTTTTCTGGAAAAAGGCTTTTGTATTAAATTTAACTTAAATGTAATGGTAATTTTGGATGGTGGTACAGTAATATATTACCAATCTCACTTTATTTACCGGTATGTATTATAGACGGAGTGTATCTGCCATTGTGCTTGTTGTTGAGAATTGAAGTCAGCTGGACCGAGAGGTGTACTTGGCTGGACCTGGAAGCTGCCATGTTGGATTTTAGAAACCAAGTGCTTTAGGTCCCGCCTACTTTAGGTTCCGCCTACTTTAAGTCCTGCCTACTTTAGGCCCCGCCTACCCCCTGTACAAAAAAAAGTGTAACAGGACCTGCATGACTGAAGCAATTGTAGCTAAACGAATTAGAAAAATGACTTGTATAACAAAAAAAGCAGGAAAATAACAAATACAGTACATGAATAAACATAAATCAAAACCAGATGGAACCAGCCTCCAAATAAGATTCATCCTGTTTCAGCTTCAACTTCTGGGTTTGGGTTGGTGGTTTAGCTATTAGAATATGGTAAATGGTAAATGGACTGTACTAATATAGCAGCTTTCTATCATATCAAGATACTCAAAGCACTTTGCACTACAATCTGTGCCCTCATTCACCCATTCATACAGCACTCTACTGCGTCTGTAACAAGACTAATCAATGCTGTATCACATTCATACACTGATGGGACAAACATTGGCGGCAATATGGGGTTCAATGTCTTGTCCAGGGACACTTCAAGATGTGATTGCTGATGGAATCAAACCCCCAACTTTTGCATTGGAGGACGACTGCTCTAACCACTCAGCCACAGGCGCCGTATGAAGCTTACATCAAGAAGGTCTCATGTTTTGGATCTTTCTTTGGGGAGTTCGCACGTTCTTCCTGTACACTGGGTTTTCTCCAGTCTGGTTTTCTTCAAGTCCAAAAACGTGCATGCTGGGTTAGTTAGACATTTTTAATTAACCTAAGGGGTAAATGTGTGTGTTCATGGTTGTGTCTGTGATGACCCTGTGACAGACTGGAGACCCGCCCAGTGCATACTCTGCTTGCTGGTTAAAAACTCCAGTTCTCCCCAGGCATCCTCTGTGTTCATGAGTTAAAACTTTACGTGCATCAAAAATAACTGTTAGGAAAGCACTGAGCAGGCTGTGCTGTTCATTCAGACTCAGGATGTTGGTTTTCAGGTCCTCATTAAAAGCTGTAAGTGTCTGTGCTGTCACACATTAACAGCTGCTGCAGCAGCTGGATCACACCGCCCTCCTATGGTCACAGCAATACCAGCAGAACCACATTTCATTGAAATCTGATATTTTAAGCACAGTGAGGATAAATTATTAATAAAAAAATAAATAAGTAAGTGTCAAACCGAACATTTAGATGCAGAGCCTTGCTTTTCACCACCACTAGATTATTATTCTATTTCCAAGGCAGCCTTGTGTTTGAAAACGATTGATGTTGACCTCAAAGAATTTCTTTGTTTTCTGCGTAATTATCTGTGTGTGTCCTCTCCACACACCTCCATCTTTTACTGCCGGGAGTCGATGAGGAGAAAGGAAAGATTACTTTGATGTATTGATTCTTCTGAGGAAATGTCCTTTGCTCATCAACGCAGCAGGCGGCCTCTTCGCAGCAACGTTATGTCTTCCCTGTAAGGAAACTGACAGCACACTGCGTTGTGACATCATATCAATTTTCACTTATTAATAGATGATTATTACAGTGCCTTTTAACAAACCGATGCACTGCGTTCACCACAAACTCTGCTTTGGTTTCATTATTGCTGTCAAATAAACTGCAATCCCAGAAAAATATGGCTAAAATGAATGTTTTCCTTTCAATATTCTGTCAGCAGTGCCCTGTTCTGACCCATAATTGTGGATATGTAATTGCTTCACTGTGCAGGTGAATGACTGAAACTAAACTCCCACATTGCTCCAGGTTAGCCTGTAGCTTTTTACGCTTTATGTATGATCAGTTTTGACAGTTCACACCAACCTTGACAAGCATGTTCCTTTTTAGCATTGTGTCTTATTACGTTCTTTAAAACTCCCTTCAGTTTCATAACTCCTAAATCATTAATGAACATGCAAGCATTTATTTGCATTACATTTGAATATAATCTGAATGTTAAATGCTAATGTTAACATTGATGTTAACAAGAACATTCAGTTGACATGAGGAGTTGATGTTTTGGTCTTTGACCAGAATGAATCTTTTACTATATTACCAGGGCTTACTGGTGAGAGACCTCAGTAGACGAACTGTCAAAACAAGAGTTGCTTCAGAGAAGATGAGCTGACCTGTATCCAAATGGAAATAGCTTCCTGTGAGGTGCTTCATGACAAAGACAGGCCATCGACTGCATTGTACGTGACATTTTATGACTAAAACTGAGACAAGATAAAACAATGGGAATGATACAAAAGAAGCAAGGAGGATAAAGTCATGCAAAATCTAATCCCCGACGCTTGTGGATGATGTAATGATGTACGTTTCTGTACATCATCTTTTACCAAACAAACAAAAAACAAGTATAAAAAATCAGAGGACAAAAAGAGTGTTTCAGAAAGGACATGATGGACCAATCTAGTCTTGTCCTTCATTACAGCTCTGCATTAAAAAAACAGATCTCTTTTATAAAATGCGAGCTTTTAATCACAAAACAATTGTTGTTTTACATAACTAATTTTACAAACAC
>JARVGV010001740.1:24025133-24036866 GCA_031762435.1 Hypsolebias longignatus | reverse complement strand
TTTTAAACTTCACTGAGGTCCCAGTAAGATTTACACACACATTGAATTACTCAGATGAACCAGCTTCTTTAAACTGTTATCAACTTATGAGCATCTATTTCCTAAAAAATACTAAAAATGAGATTTCATTTTCGGTTTCAGCTCTTTTCTTTCTGCTCCTTTTTTGTCTCGGTGCAGATTATTACGTTCAGAACTCTGAGGACTTGGTGGCTCATTTGAACTTTTTGATTCATCACAATTTTCTATTGTTTCTAATAAAAAATAAAAATAAAAAAAATAAACTTCACAGAGTATTTAGCTCTCTGATTCACAGCTCGACGTTTCGGGAAATGACTTTGGTTAACCACAACTTTGGAAAATAAAATAAAACCGAGAAGAAAAGCCTGAACGCTATGACAGCAGCAAGCACAAACCCTGATCTACGTTTGCAGTCCTCTTAAAATGCATACTTTATATTATGTTACTTGATGTTTCAAAAACAACATGTGCACTAAAGACAAGTAAATCTGAGACAAACATCATCATTTACAAAAAAATAAAAATAAAAAAGGGAGGGGAAAAGTAAAAACCGCAGCAATGATAAATGATAAATGTTGCTTTAAATGACAGATTACGAAAACATTAGTGTGCCTGAATACTTTTCTCCCCCCTCTTCTCTCTTCTAATCAAGCTGCATTTTGTGAAGACAAACACAGACTTGTGGTTTCTTCCTGTGTGGAGTTTGTATTTTAGCGAGCAGTGATGGAAACACACAGATATATATGCAATGTGTATTTCTCTCATTTTATTTTTGGCAGACGCTCAAAAGCAGCCAGCCAACAAAAAGAATACTGTGTTTAGAGTCAAATGCCCTAAATAAGAATATCCATGTTACTCTCTGTGAGCGTTTTGTTTACCTTTGAGAGGTTTGGACTCAGAGAAGGAGGAATGGTTTTCAGAAATAATCCGGGCACACTTATTACACAGGAGTTTTCTTGAACTTGTAAATGAGACTTCTATTTCCCCTAAATCTGTCCAAGCATCACCTAACCTGCACAGAATACGTGCGTTTACTTTTGGCGATTATAATGACAGTGATATTTATGCTTCCTGGATAATTTTACAATGATTGGTCGCTCTTAGGTTGAACTTTTACCTGAACGAACACTGGGCAGATATTCAGATGAAAATAGCGTTAACGCCTCTGGAGCTGTCAGTGGAATATTCTATATTGGCAGAGCTAGCACAGTAAACAGGTTGTATCTATCCTTGTTCGGCTGCGGTCAAATGTTCCATCTGTGGTTGTTTACTGTGCAAAACCATAAGCGTCTTCATTCTGAAGCCCTATTCAGCTCTCAGACTGGACATCCTTATTTCTGCGCTGCAAGTAATGAAAATATTGATGGATTGAGGTATTGGGGGTTTGTATGGAGAAAACCCACAACGGTTCACTATTTTGCTGTTTATTTTTTGAGCCGACGAAATTGTGTACTTGCACGAGAGACAATGATCGTGCACATTTTTCTTCCAGAACCTAGAGAATTTAGAGTTGTAAAAAAAAATATCACTGGGCTGCAGCAGTTGGTTATTGTTGTCAGTCGTAACAACTGCAGGATCAGGATAAGCTTTATTATCATTGCACCAAGATGCAACGAGAACATGTCCACACAGTCGTTCAAAAGATGCAGTGCACGAAGCTGCTGCTCTTTAAAAGTGCGGCCTTCTTATCCTTTTCAGAATACTTTATTTTTTTTTTTTTGCTGGAAAAAGGGACAAAGCCATGAGGAGAAGATAGTGGCATTACAAAAAAAAAATATCTCTTCACACCTTGTCCTAACAGGACACAATTTAAGATGTCAAAAAACTCTGCCAGCAGGCACATTTATGAACACGTAACATATGCATTTGACGACAAGGAGGTCCATGAAGCACTAACAGATAGCCCATTGTCCTGGTAAGATGATGGTCGGCCGGCACAGTTCTGATAAGCCTGCACAGAAAATGGGGGGAGGGGGGTGCAACAGACAAAGCTTGTCCTTAGTTTACACATTTCCCAGGAGAAATTGACAAGTCGGCCTGTTTCGAGGCCAAACAGGGAGTCATATTCAGATAATCCACAAATGTTGATTTATTCAGGCAGACTATTTTTTCTTGTCAGCCTTGAGTTCCAAGGTCCGAAATGGCCAGATTATGGTGCATTCTACTGGTCCGTGTTTACGAGCCTCTTCAAGTTTGTTTTTGTGCTGACAAGTCCCAAAACCGCAGGTGGCTTGCGATTCAAATCACTTCCATCTTATGGTTTAGCTCATAAATCAGCTGGATTTGAGTCCTCCAGCACGAACCAGACCTTCACAGCAGCCTGACAAGGGCCAAATTAGCTGCAGCCGTCTTCTTTGCATGTTGATGAACCAGGAACCAAACAATTCCAAAAACAGAAAATGTTATCATACATCCAATTATATGCAATTTCAGCATCCTCGATTGACAGCAGAGGTAGACACATAACCCCCGGAGGTATATCCAGCTGCATGTGTTGTCCGAGCAGATGAGGGTTCTCCAGGACCCTGTCGCTTTGTTGAAAAGATTTTGTCATTTGTGTCCAAAGTCCAGTTGGTCAGAGCCAAAACAGTAGTTTTCATTTCGGAAGATGTGTAAAAATAGGAGCTGCTCCGTTGCACTAACAGAGAGCAAAAAAGCAGGAGGGGAACAAGGAGAGAGAAGAGAATGTGTGCGTCTCGTTACAGAGCCAGTGAGGAAAAAGAATGCATAGTGTTAAAATATTGGGCAATTCTCATTTTAACTTTACATGTTCGCACACTTCACACATATTGGAAAAAACATAATGCACATTCTACTTCCCTAAATTTAATTAAGAACTTTATTGATTAGATCTTACTTAAAAATTAAAAAAAAAAAGTTTAAATCCGTTGCATTGTCATAAAATAATCAACCACCAGTATCTGTAATAATTTAGTTGTTAGTTTCTCGCACACATTATTTTTCAACCCTTTTTTTTTTTTGTGGAACACATTTTATGTCTGAATAAGAAGGCTGTTTGTATTTTTTAATGGTGAGTGGCTCACGTTAGTTCAAGTTCAAGAATCTTTATTATCCCCGAGGAGCAATTAGTTTCACAGTCAGTAGACACACAAAACATCCATACTAGACAAGAATCATCATTGTTCATCACGAACCCTGATCGCTACAGGGATAAATGAGCTTTTCAGTCTGTTCGTCCTACATCTGGGCAGCAGATACCTGCGTCCAGAAGGAAGCAACCTGAACTCACCGTGAAGTGGTGATCAGGATCTGCCAGAATCAGCCTGGCCTGGTTCACTGACCTTGTCTTGAGTAGGTCATTGAGGTTCTGTAGGGCCATGCCAGCAGTCTTGCTGTACATCCTGACAATCCCCGAGAGTTAGTTCCTGTTTTTGCTTGTTGACAATCCAAACCAACAGATTCAAACATTCATTCAACCTTTCTTTGTACAGGTTAGTCTCCTTAAGCCTCGAGGACTCATTTGCAAGAGAAACTTGTTTTTAACAAAGAATGATGACAACAGTAGACAATCATAAAAGAAGACATATAAATAGAAAAAATAAACGGAAGGAAATTATATAAAACAATGAAACAAAAGCAGTATAAACCGATATAAAATATTAAAAACAGGAACATGTCTGCAATGGTTTTTGCCATGAACTTAGAGACTCAATAAAACATGATTACAACATTCTCATAAAAAATAGAATCAAGATTAAAACCACCGAGCTTCCGATAAAAATACTATCTCCGGTGGGCCTTCTTACAAAGTGAGTTCACTGTGGGTCAAAAGTCAATTTGTCACCGAGAACAGCTCCCAGATATTTATAATGATGCACCACTTCAACAGCTTCCCCATTACTGACGACAGGAGAGGCAACTGAAGAGTCTTTTCTAAAATCAGTGACCATCTCTTTTGTCTTAGAAACATTTAACTTTTAAAAGAAGACTCGCACCATCCAATGAAGTCCCTGACCACAGGCCCAGTATCTGGGTCATCAATGCTGAGAAGGGACAGGATGACAGAGTCATCAGCAAACTTTAAAATGTGACGCTGTGGGAAATGGCTGCGACAATCATTAAATGTCTGTAAATTAATATTTCTCTAGATGTATTGCACTGACAGTGGCTTAGTAGAGGCATGAGCACAGTATGACATCATTAACTTTTTCATACATTTTCCTCAGTGTTTGTCTTTGTGTATATTTAGTTTGTTGATATATATAATATTTATTTTCAAACTCTGAATTGAGCTGAAAGTGGCTGTCAGACATATTGAATTATATGTTTCAGCATTTGCAATCAGTCTCTCGTCCTCGCTGAGAAGTGTTAAAATGCTAACCTTCTATTAAATAATTTTCCTTTCAGTATAGGAAATGAGCCATTTACTTGATTTATGACAGTTGTTGCCAGTTCAGTGTCCAACATGTCACTTTATCCAACAACTAAAGCCACAAAGGTAGCTGCTCTGAATAAAGTGTATTTAACTTGTACAGTTTTGTCAGATAACTAAGAAAATAGAGTAGATGCTTTTCGATTCTGTCTGTCTGGCTTACATAGATGTTACTTTATGTTTCAGAGTGGGGAAACATGATGTTTTTGTTTGTTTGTTTGTTTGTTTTTCTACATTATGATTCCAGTTACAGTAAAAGCCATTAATAACACAAAAATAGCTTATTTGTGCACTGATCTATTCTTTACATTGAGCCGTATCCATGTTTTTTGTTTGTTTTTTTGTCACTTTGTTAAAATGAATGTGACCGTTTTACATAACGTTGTATTTGTCGGGCCTAAAATTGATCTGTGAGCAAACAGTTAGTCGGCCGGTGAAACCCATTGGGATGAAAACTGTTCCTTTGATGAGAAACCAGACTGAGGCACAATGTCCGTGACAGTAAGGCTTAAAATGTACATTCTGGGATAAAAACTAGAATAAGTTAGTTTTAAGATTTTTTTTTTAATATCCAGCCACAATTTATTGAACATTACAACATAAGCAACAGCACGAGAAACTGAAAATTGGTCCTGTTTTTTTATTTATTTTTAATTGTATTTATTTTTTTTAACAAATTTCCATGCAGCGTTGCAGAGGAAGTTGGTTTCTGTTTCCAGTGGTTTGAGAGACAGGGGACACCCTGGATGAGTCACTTGTCCATCACAGGGCCACATAAAGACAAACAAGACAGACAACTACACTATAACTATTTGTGCTCTTACGACAGAGTATTAGGGCCACCCTAAGAAAAAAATGTCTACATTACGAGAAAAAGTCATAATGTTACGAGAACAAAGTCGTAATACATCCTATGTCGGCTCGCACCTGCTGTGGACAGACTCCGAGGCGAGTCACTGTGTTTATGAAGTAGTCCGCGATCACTTTCATGTCACTATTTGTGAAATATGCTTCCATCCACATTATGTGATGACTAAATCCATCAATGCAGTCATTAAATGCAATGCAATACAGCTTCAGTTTATCATAAGAATCCATATGCAACAGTGCGTTGGGCCCCCTGCTGTTGTACTGCTGACGTCAACATTCATCATTTTACCACAGTTGTAAGGCTGCTTTTTCATGTCAGAGTTCTGATAATATTACAACTTTATTCTGGTAATATTACGAGTTTATTTTTGTATTGTTTCTACTTTATTCACGTATTTGACTTTATTCTCATAATATTATGCCTTTATTGTCATACGACTTTATTCTCATTCATAATGTGTTTTTTTTTTTCTTAGCATGGCCCTAAAGCTCCATCGTATGCTTTCACTTACACCTAGGGACAATTTTGAGTCATCATTTAACCTAAGCCCACACGTGCAAAGGTAGAACATGCAAACTCGACACAGAAAGACCCCAGCCAGGAGGCAAATCTGCAATCTTCTTGGAGTCCAATGAGAGAACTAACCACTGCCTTGTTGAGTCTCTCAAAACAGTTACCATATAATAATAATAATAATAATAATAATAATAATAATAATAATAATGTCCCACAATGTCATATAGCTGTGAATACAGAAAAAAAAAATGCACTGCTTATCTCATAAATGCTTTTGACAAATGCAATTATGTAGTTTACTGCAGTCTGACATTCCAGATTTAAAAACAAAATGCTGTTTAACATTCTGGGCCACCATGTTGCTCACATTCATATTCCCTTTGATGAAATGTCAGTAGTGTTTCTTTCAGGCCATATGTCCCTGAGGGGAAAAGATGTTATTGTCCTGTTCATAGCACTATGAGCAGGGATGCAAAGAGCAGTGACAGGGTATTCAAACAGCAGTGGGAGTACAAACTCATGGGCATCACCAAAGAAATGAATTGATTTTTCTTATTTTCTATTAACGCTAAGGAAGAGAGTTTCACAAAAGTGCATGAAAATAATTGTTTCAAAGTACATTGAAAAATCTATTACTGTATATCGCTTGTTGATGGTGTAATTAATGCACTGGCGTTGTAAGATTTAGTCTATAAATTTAGCAGAGCACAGCATTTTTAAACCTTTCTCAACAGTTTTTATTTGTATTCTTTGTTGCAGGTTTATGCAGATGACGTCTTGACTAAAGAGGAGCAAATAGGCCTTTTGTTCACGGCTAAACAAAAATGTGAGAGGAACATCAAGTCAAAGGCTAAAATTCTAGGTAAGTGACAAAAAAACTTTGGTTTTTAGACTTTATATCACTACAGCTATAATGCTAAAAATTTGTAGTTATGTCAACTTTGGCTTCTTTTTCTTTGCTTTCAACTTTTTTAGTGACCCAACTGTGAAAAAAAGTCAAATGCCATTTATTGTCATTATACTGTTAAAAGCAGTACAACAGAATTTTAGAATGCAACTTTCTTCAAATGCTCAAATTTATTAAATAAGCTGAAAAAGCCAATAAAACACAAATAAATATCTAATAAATGAGATAAATATGATAATTTAAAGCCATCGAGAAAAACCAAATAAGACCATTGAGAGCCCATATTGCATTCAGAAATAATGTCAGATGTTTTGTATCTTCATTTGACCCACACAACAGTGCAAAGGCCTATTGTTATAGTACTGTATTATTATTTTTTTAATAATCACATTTTTGTAGACCTGAACATGCACAAAATGTGTAGAAGTTTTGTGAATACTTTCAAAGTAAGTGACAATTTTACGTTACCGAGAACCTCAAAAGTTGTGCAAAATGTCTCAATAGTGCCACCTATATTATCATCTCAACATCTAGTTAAAACCTGAAATCTGGTACATTATACATTCAGAATAAATACACATTTTGGATATCAGGAAGTCTGCTGTTTTCAATTAAAGATGGCAGTTAGGTATTTTACACACGTCATATTTAAACAAAGTCTTAAAGATTTTGAAGTATCAGCTTCAACAATAGCCAACAAACTTTTAAAGCATGTTGGATTCAAAGGCAACAAGAGTTTGAGTTTTTGTCACAACATGTGAACATGGCTACTCCTCAAACCTTAACTTCTCACCAAGAAACACATTCAACCTCCTACATAAAACATCCAATCTGCACCAAAATACATGCTTTATCTACAGTCTGGTCCTCAACACATCGATGTACATGTCAGTATATTGCCTTAGCCCTGCCCACTGGAACAGGAAGTTGCATGTTCTTCTTCATGACAATCATTTTCTGACCTTTTCCATGTCAACAAACTTTCAGGTAACATTAACAACTTGTTGTCTACAAAGTACCTTACCAATGCAAGTTGGAGCATTTAAATTTAAGTTCCATTTTCATTCAATTTTTCTGATCTTTACATTTGAATCAGACTCTTTGTAGGGATTTAGATGTGTTTGCACAAGTTGAGATGTTTATTGTCCTCTTCCATGACACAGTCTAAAGTACTGCCAGGGCTGTTTATCCCTTCTTGAAGCTGTATTTGATTATTGTTGCTGCAGTCACTGTCAGTCACACATATGGAAAACATTTTTTATTGTTGTTGGTCAATTGAAAAGGCAGCAAGAATTTTCCCAATAGATGTAGATAAAGAGCTATAATTGTTCCAATATTTTGGAACAATTAACCCATACTTCTTGGTTCCAGGAGACTAACCAGATCCTTTATTTTCTAACAGATTGGTAACTGTGTGTTTCTGACTAATGATAGATTTATAATGCAAATTATGTGACATTACATCTTGGTCATTTCATAACCACTTCAAGCTGTGATGTTTTATCTTATATATTTGTTGCACAGACCGGGTGTGTTCTAAAGAAGATTATCTGAAAATAGACTGAGCAGAGAAACTGTTTTATTTGTCATCATGGACTGAGGCACTGAGGAAGTTCTTCAGTGAATTTTAACTGGAGTTTCAGAGGAGAGTGAAGTAAATCCCCCCAGGGGGTTAACAGAAAAGAGCCTGTTAGCTGCCGATTTTAAAGTCAGTGTGCAAGACGGGAAGGATCAGACAGAGAAGTACGGAAAAGGAAAGTGAGGGAGAAGGAACTATAGCTCTTACTTGTTAAAGGTTTCATACAAACTGTATAATTAGTAGGTCCAGAATTATAAGTTTCCAAAGTCTGTTTTGTTTTCTTGACTGAATGGGGTCAACACCTTCTGTTTCTGCTGATTTTAAGAGGTGACGGTCTTATGATAGGCAGCTGTTATACATATCACAGCATCTGTAACAATCTAGTTTTATAAAATAAAGAGTTTTACATTTTTTTTTTTTACATATATATTATTAAATTGAAACTTATTTTTGAGTACAAGTATTATGAGTCACCACTGACCACTTGGAAACGTGGGTCGGTGTTGTGCCAAAAATTGATTGGCTGCCAAAATGGCTGCCGTGAGAGTGCACACACGAGGACTTTAACAAGAATTTAACAAGATTAAAAGTTAAAAACAATTATTTGTTTGCTCAAAATTATAGCAACGTGTGTCTCAGTTTACCTTTTCCTTAATAAATGCACTTCAATGGTTTGCAGACGAAGGTGGCTCTGTATGGCAAGCCAAGTGTCTCATTAATAGATATTTTTACTAATTAATGAGACACTTGGCTTGTCATAAGGCTTGAGGGACCTCTAGGGCTGCAAATGGTAATGTTCAATGTTTTTCATGTCAGAATTAATGAAATCGTCGGATCTCAACCAAAAATTGAATTATAAATATGGGAGGAAAAACTTATATTAGTTGCTTCAGTGTAGAAGTGGCAAGACTTGCAAATTAGTGCAAAAAGATGTGACTTATTTTTGTGCTGCTGTTCGGTGTATTGTTTTTATGCTATTAGTGCTTAGCGTATATAGTTAACATTTTTCTTAGTTTATATCTTAGATCTGTTTTTCTTTTTACATTTTATTGTTGAATGTAACTGGGACCCTGTGTACACAATTTCATTCCACCACATGTACCACATGTGGTGCGAATGACAAATAAATAAACTCTGACTCTGACTTGTATGGTGAAAAATACAATATTTTGTTTCCATTGTCCTTTCAATGGCTTTTCTGGGGCTGAGACTGAAGGCAAAGCTGAGCCTCAAATGTGCTTTTGCACCGATTTTGTGAAAATTGCTGTCCAGAGGGAGTCATTTTTCATCTGAGTCCATACAGTAATAATACAGTAATCATTGCATCTGTGGCTGCTGTATTATTCTCAGTTGATTGTTAAAGGGAGGATGTTAAATTCTTCAGCTAAGCCACTCAAAATATTTGTCTCTACGAACCCCAGTAACATTGTGGTCGCCCTAAATTTTTTGACCCTTCAGACCCTTTGCAAATGTAACTGATAATTAAAACCATGCCAGGCCCAGAACACGGACACTATTGTTGTCTATTCCCAGTATTCACATTCCTTATGCGGTATTGCCCAACTTTTAGTGATTTTGATAAACATTCATAAATCTCAAACTAGATTGGAAAAAATAAATAAACAAATAAAAATATGTACCACAGAGAACTTTGGGGGCTGAGAAGCATCCTGTGTTTTGACAGGGTATGTGTTACAATACTGGGCTTTTTTTTTTTTTGTCTCAATGTCAGACGTCCAAAGATATCTAAATCTTTCTTCACATAAAAACAGCTTTTCTCATAAAAAGTACAAAGTAAATAAAGAAAACAAAGTCAATATTTTGGTTTCCAATGATGAAAGATGCCAAAATCCAATCAAAGGCTTCACAGCAAATTATTGGTTTGGATTTGCTTGTTTTAACAAGAAAGGTTGCTCATAAAGAGTTATTACTGTAAAATTATTAGAGTTTGCCAAAATGCTGTTTTTCATCTGTTGTCCCTGGACACAAAATTTATATTTTTTAGAATATTAAATAGAAATACGCATTCATTTTATTGACACTAACCTGCCAAAGGATTTTCTTTAATTAATTTATTTAACAATCCAACTTTTTTCATTCACATATTTCTTCGTTCACATTTGCCTGTTTGGAATGTCATCGAGAAACAAATGAGTGGAAATGTGGCTGTGTTGCACGGACGATTCAGTCTGAAACTGGAGCAGGTTATGTGCTCAGTGCATGCCGTCATGGTGATGAAGCTTGGAGTCAAGAAAGAAGATTTTGTGACACTAAAAACTCTGACTTCAGGTCCAGCAAATGTGGGTGAGACGTTAATCTCTGTGTGCAGAACACCCCTCTAGTGGAGTGCAGAGCTGTACGGCTGCTATCAGTACATGTGCAGCGTTGGCTGTTGGGATATTCACTAATGTTTATGCTTTAAAAAAAATAGCCCCAAAAAGCTTTTGATGGTAAATAATTAGCAAAGTGAACTACTTAACAATGTTTATAAAAACATTTATCATAGAGGTCAAATATTAATCTTTGTTTTAATGGAAGGCTTGTTTAGCATTTCTGCCTCCACTAATGTTTCTGTGTGTATGAGTAAGAAACTAGGTTAAAGACTCTATAAATACAAGGTATTTACATTTACATTAGACATTAACTAAACAGTTTTCAGTTTGTAATAGTCTGTCTGAAGTCTGACTGCAGGATTTTTGTAAAAGAGCTGAACATCTCACCCTTGGCTGGGTTCTTGTCTGGGTTCATATGCTCCAAGTGTCAAGTTCAGAGACGGTTCTCAATTTGTACCCGCCTCAGTTCATCATCTTCCCATCATCAGTTTAAGACATGAGTGACAAAAGTGAAGAAAAATGCCAAGAGTGAGGAGTTAGAGCCATGTGCATTTAACATTATATGACATAGGGCGGCTGTGGCTGAGTATTTAGAGCAGTCATCCTCCAATGTAAGAGTTGGGGGGGTCGAATCCACCAGCAGTCACATGCCCAAGTGTCCCTGGTCAAGACACTGAACCCTTCGTTGCCTCAGATTTGTGTCCCATTGGAGTATGAATGTGAAAAAGCACTGATTAGTCTCTTAAAAATGATTTGTTCAATTAGCTTTTTGAATGAGTAAATGAGGACACAGATTGTAGTGTAAAGCGCTTTGAGTGTCTTGATAAGATAGAAAGATGCTAAATAGTACAATTAGGGATGTGCGATATGGCATAAAATTCATATCACAATATGTATTGTGATGGGTGGTGGTAACGATATGTATCGCGGTATGTTTTTGGTATAAACTTTCAATGGGAATTTCAAAAATAAAAAGCATAGGATGTCCTTTTGCCATCATTTATTTTGAAAACTGCTAAACCACAAAATAATCTCAATAAAGAAAATTCCACTACTAGGTCCAAAGTTTTTAAATAATAAACAAATCAAGTATCAGGCTTCTTTCTTGTAGTGCAA
>JARVGV010001740.1:24001577-24015534 GCA_031762435.1 Hypsolebias longignatus | reverse complement strand
TTATCAAAAAGGAAAGTCTTAATCCCAGTCTTAAAACTGGACAATGTGTCAGCCTCATGGACAGAAACTGGAAGTTGCTTCCACAAGAGAGGAGCCTGATAACTGGAAGATCTTCCTCCCATTATGCTCTTAGAAACTCTAGGAACCACAAGTAAACCTGCAGTTTGAGAGTGAAGTGCTCTGTTGGGAAAGCGTCGAACAATAAGAGCTGTAATATAAGATGGAGCTAGGTTGTTGAGGGCTTTGTAGGTTAGAAGTAAGATTTTGACCTATATTCTGAATTTGACAGAGACCAGTGGAGAGAAGGTGAAACTGGAGAGATATGATCTCTTCTACTAACGCTCATTAAGACACTGGCAACAGCATTCTGGATTAACTGAAGACTTTTAAAGAAGTATTTGGACACACAGACAACAACATATTTGACTATTAACAGAGAAGCATCTTGACAAACTACCAAATATTTAGTTTTAATTTTTTTTAACGCTACAGGACATGGATTTCAATTTGTTAGTTACAAAATGTAGAAAAGGTGTACCGGTAGTTTCCTGTCTTTCCACTGCTAGAACATTAAAGCAGATCAAATTAATTGATAAACATCTGGACGAATTAGGACTAACTGACTGTATTAGGAGTGTTTGTTTACAGATTAGCAGATTTACTTCTGTTACTTTGTACATAAACCTTACCTTGATTCTGTTAGCATAAAGTAGAGAAGTCCTGTAGAGAAGGGTTGAGTTTGGATCATTCTGATGAATGCAGAGCCGGCCGGTCAGTATTTGCTCATTTTATGGTGCATAGAGAGTATCAGGAATCGATGTCAAGGCACTGTTTACCAACGTTCCCACCGACGTAACTTACTGTACAGGCAGTCAGTCATTTGGTTTCAGGAACGCTTCCAACTGGCACTGGGAAATATACGTGCCAAATGAGTTTAATAAGTTATCCCAGGGGCCCATCTGACATTCTGGCACCGAGCTCCGAAGTGCTCCAACCAAGTCTCCCCTTCAACACATCAGCTTTCAGAAGCGAACGCTCATAAATGTTTTCCAGAGAGGGCAAAGGGATATTTTACATTAGCACTTGTGTTCTGGTATTTTCACCTGGGAAATGTGCGCTGGATTAGTTTCCCTGAATCAATAGTTCTCTGAGGGCACCTTGTCAACTCATTAATGAGATTTAGCAACAGAAATTGTGGATGGAGCTGATTGTGGGTACAGAGGTTTATTTTCTGTAATCTATGTGTTTAAAAATTCAACGTACTGCATTTTGGGCACTAATAACAAATCAGTAAATATTTTCCTTGACTTTTTTTTTTTTTTCACTTCTATCCGTTGACCCAGCAAATTAGATCCAATGGATTGTGATGCCAAAGGTCAACCCACAGCAAATGTTTCAGATGTTTGACAGACCGAAGTGTAAATGTTTTTGTAACTGCTGAAGACTTGCTCGCAATTCATTTAACAGCTTTTTTTATTTTGAGCGTAGCAATCAGATATTAGTGTTTTCTCAAATTTGAATAATGCATCACAGTCAGCTTAATCTGGCTCTAATAGGGATGAGCACAGTTCATATGTGTGTGTGGTTTTGTGTTACCTTTTAACCCTTTATGTTATTTTCATGAACATTTGCAAACAATTTTAACATGTTTTTTTAACAAATCAGTCTTTTGACCTGGTTTCTGTCGTCATTGTTCCTCCCCAGACGGTTGCACTGTACCAGAAACTACATCCACATGCACTTATTTGTGTCCTACATGCTACGAGCTGTAAGCATATTTGTGAAAGATGTCGTTCTCTACTCTGGATCTGCATTGGAGAACATGGAAAGAGTCACGGTGGAAGACCTCAAGTCCATCACGGAAGCTCCGCCAGCCAACAAAATGCAGTTTGTAAGTGAACATTTTCGTACATCGACTCCGTTTTAAGAGTTATCTCCTTCAACACACACAAACTGCACAAAGTAATTTTCCTGTGTTGTCAACTTATGACTGCTTTGAATGGACACATAATTTGATTTACAGTTTACTTTAGCGTTCCACATTTTGCGTCCAATGTGGAAGTGGCACAAGTGTTGGGTCTTCCCTGCTTTTCCAGTCCCGGAGCACATAAACTGCCCTGCTTGTCACCCTGCCAAAGTTCTAGTTCAGTATTCAGCTTTCCTTCCCATACTTAAAAAAAATGGGGAAGTAACTGTTTACTTTTCATGGATGTTTTCAAACACAAACAGTTTCTTGCAATATACAGTATTTAAGGGACATACGTTGTACCTTATCCCATGTCTTACCAAACGGACCAGTACTGAAACAGCTTTGTCAACACCGGTTACATATATTCAACACAGTGACAGAACTTAAATATTTGAGCTTTGGCTGAGTACATTCATTCAAAGCTTTATTCAAATTTCTCAGAATTGCATTACGACTAACTCTAATTAAACAGAAACAACCCTTTTTCCTAAAACATTTTCCCTTCAGGGACAAAACCTCAATAGTAGCCAGCTTTTGAAATCCACTTAATTCTTGTTTTTAAATGAAAGATCGGTTTCTGGATCATGCATATTCAAATAAGTTGCCACCAGAGCTCTCATTAAAAACACGCTAGATCACCAAATCGTTGCTGTTGCCTATCGGGGCTTGAAAATTCACAAACAGATGCAATTAAGAAGAAATGACACTAAGAGAACAGTCAACACAACTGCTGTCTTCAGTTGATTATTTCATATCAGTGCAGCAACCTGTAGTAATGTGGAGCAAGTGTTCTCAATGCTGCTGAGGAACTCCATCCTTCATGTTTTAGTTGTTTTTCTGCTCCGTCACATCTAATTTTAATAAATGGGTGATTAACAGGCTTCTGCAGAACACGAGGAAGTAATTAACTCACTGACTCAGGTGTGCTGGAGCAAAAAAAAAAAACAACTAAAACATGCAGGATGGTGTTCCTCAAGGATCAGGGTTGGGAACCAGGTCCAGCACTGATGCAGAACAAATGCTGTTGTTATGCATAAAAACAATGACATACATTTTAAAATGCTAATTAGTAAAAAAGTTATCTATCCAAGGAAGCCATTGCATTGAATCTCCACTTTGTTGCACACAACCTTCCATCTTGAGCATTTCTTGTACCTGCTGGATCCTGTGCAGAGTCACAGAGACCTGGTACACCCCGAACAGGGCGAGATGGAGGCAGTTGACAACTTACAGTCCCACTCTCACCTCAGACCAGCTTAAAGTTGTCTGCTGGTCTGATGTGTAGGTTTTTGGAGTTTGAGGGAAAACTGGATCACCCAAATCAAACCCACACATTATACTGGTAATCCTTGTGCAGAAAGGCATCAGCTGGGAGTCAAACCCAGGATCTTCTTGTTGCCAGTCAACAGTGCAAACCAGCTGCACTACCATGCAGCATCGTGTTCACTATTGATCACAAATGAAACCAAACTGACAGACAACTAAACCAGTGTTGGCTTTAGGGGCTGTTATTATACCAATATGTTATTTATTTATTTATTATTAACCTTTATTTAACCAGGCAGATCACACTGAGATCACACATCTCTTTTGCATTGAGGCCTGGGCCTGAAGGCAGCTAAACATGCATGTTTTTGGTCTGTGGGAGAAAACCGGAGTACCCAGAAAAAACCCACGCAAGCACGAGAAGAACATGCAAACTCCACACAGAAAGACCCCAGGTCCAACTGTGGATTGAACCCAGGACCTTCTTGCTGTGAGGCAACAATGCCAACCACTGAGTCATCATGCTGCCCATAACTGCTTTATTAATAAACCAAAACATTTTGTAATGAATTAACATCAACTCCTATTCTTTCTTTTTTTTTCTCGTCACCCGTTTCCTTTAATTAGTCACCATTTATGTTGTCCTACCTGCAATTTAAAATTAAATTGAAAAACACAGCATGTCATGAGAGGGAATGTCTACTTTTGCAACATGTACTCATATCTATTTTATTTTTGTTGTTTTACGTCACCGTGTGGTTTGTTTCCTCAGTTAGAATAGTCACATATTGCTACTTATAAATGTAAGAAAAAAAAATTACGGTTGATTATCAAACAAGATCAGAGACAATAACTACATACTTTTTCTTAAAGACTATATGATATATCCATTCACTATATGCCATACATTCATGGTTAAAGACAAATCTGTACTAAATATTTACTTCAAACAAATAAACATGTCTGATGTTCCACAGACAGTAATTAATTATGTGTTTGAAAATAACAACAGTATCTCTTGGAATTGCACTTCCATCCAACCGTTCATCCATCCATGCATGCATGCATCATGCATACATGCATACATGCTTGCATGCATACATCTTCTATCACTTATCTATAGTCAGGTCGTGGAGGCAACAGGTCCTGGAGAGAAACCCAGACATCCCTTTCCCCAGCAGCACTTTCCAGCTCGTTCTGGGGAACCTCGAAGCATTCCATGCCAGGAAAACATACACAATCAGCAATTTATGGGTTTTTCCCGGGGCCTCATATTGGTGGAATGTACCCGGAAAACCTCTAAAGAGAGACATCCAGGTGCATCCTAATTAGATGCCCAAACCACCCCTTACTTACTACTCCTTTCGACGTGGAGGAGCAGCGGCTCTACTCCGAGCTCCCTCCGGATGATGGAGCTCCTCACCTTATCTCTAAGGTTGAGCTTGACCATGATGGAAGCACATTTCAGCCGCTTGTAGCCCCACCAACAAAACCCATCCATCAAACTGAACACATGTATATTAAATGGGCTCTCACAGAAGTTCTCCCAACTGCTTAAAGATTTTGAGAGCAATAAATATGTTTCAAGCAATGCAGCTTGTTTGTCTAACTATAATCTTTTCAGAGCCATTTTAAAAGCCACAGTGTATCACAAACACTCTCCTGGAGATGCTTCTGTCATTAAGCAGTAATCAAATTCTGTTTGAAAATAATCCCTAATTAGGGATCACGATGATGACTAATTTTAGGTCACTTGAAGCTGCGCAAGATGGGAGATTAAAGATTTAAAAAAAATCTGTGTGGGTCAGGATAAAAACTATCATTAAATAATTATTGACTATGAGCAAGCTACAAACAGTACAGTTCAAAGCTCTTTGTACCAAGATATACCATGATATTCTGGTGAGAAGCAGCTTATGAACTCAAAGGTTGACTACAGGGGCAGATATTTTTAGTCTGGACTAATTTAGATCTCTGATGAGTGTTGAAATGCTCTCACTGTGAAAATGAATGTAGAACATTAATGATGCAAACACAGCAAAAGTATTTAAAAAAAAAGCAAAAAATACACATTGAAAATCAAAATACATGTGAAAGAAGCAGAATATAAAATTAATATTAAGAAGGAAATAAAGAAAAAATGAGGAATTTATCCCATTTTTGCTTTATAAGTCACATGAAGTAAATTTAATTCTGTTTAATGGTGCAAAGAAATCTGAGAACAGTGAAGTGGTCCGTTTCACTGTGCCAGCTTTATTCCAAATGAACTGAAACAGTCCGACTCACTGCATTTCATTTAAAATCAGGAAGTGTGTTCACTTACTTTTATTGCAAGATTGCTGTTGAGATTATTGCGCACACTCCACTCCACTTTCCTTCTGTGGAAATACGGGCAATGAGAAATGAACAGATGGATGAATGGAGGACGCTCCACTTGCAAACACTGTTCAGTTGCAACTCTTTCATGATGTGAGCCTGCACTGTACATATTTGGGAGGTTTTTGGCAAGTTTCTGTGTTCAAATCACAGTTTTGCTTTAATCTTTTGGACAGTATTCCTAAGAGATCCAAGCCTTCTCAGAATTAGTCAAGATAATGAAAAAATAATTAAAACTGACTAATGCTTCATCAAGATTATTGATTAACTGGTTCCTGTGGCCTTCTGTGTTTTCTATAGATTAGCTGCAAGGTGGTCGTGACCTTGTTCATGTATTTCCTGGCAACCAATTACTACTGGATCCTCGTGGAGGGTCTTTACCTCCACAGCCTCATCTTCATGACTTTTTTCTCGGACAAAAAGTATCTTTGGGGATTTACTCTAATTGGATGGGGTGAGTTCTGCTTCATTTACTTTGCACTTGTTCTTACTGTAGCATCATCAGTTGACCTAATCCATTTTAAATGAACTAGTACGTAAGGTCCTTCCTTTTTTATATGACACTGAGAATGTCTTAAAAATAAGTTAGAACAGTGGGTGATGACTCTGCTTGAATAAGGGTTTTACAGTTCCTGCATTGTACACACTGTGTGTATAACTTACATAAGCACAGCGCATACAATGTGGATGCTGTCCTGCCCAAGTTCCACTCAGATGGGAAACAATAAAACATTTGACCTAGTTGCACCAAATTATAGCTGCTTTACCATAGAAATTCATGTATTTTTTATTTATTTTGTAGGAGTGCCGGCTGTGTTTGTGACCATCTGGGCAATCGTAAGAGCCATGCTTGCTGACACAGAGTAAGTGATGTGTATGATTTGTATTTAACTTATCCTGTCCAACCTTTACATCCAATTACTAGAGCTTGATGACTTCAAATTAGAGGTCTTCATGTCAGTTTATTATCAGCACAATTGTTTGGTGCAGGTCTTGAACCCTTTGTTTCTTTCTCCTTCCCGTCCTCTCAAACTCAGCCGGCAGAAGCAGATGACTGCTCGTCCTGAGCCTGGCTCTGTTGGTGGTTTCTTCCTGTTAAAAGGGAGTTTTTCCTTTCCACCACTGCCTTTGTAATTGCTCAGGATGAGGCTGTGAAGAAGTGAAGATTCAACGCAATCTGCTGTCACCAAATGTCAATTGAACGCCTGCGGGCCACATTCAGCCAACAAAATTGTATTTTTGGCCTACAGTATATTAAATATCAATAAATAATGCAAAATCATCCTTCTGTTACGGCGCGTGATCAAACTCAGCTCCAATGCTCAAATAAAACAACCAGGAAATGCAAATGAGTGCCTCAAAGCATCTGTGTCTAGAAAGTATTTAAAGAAACAAGCACCCCCTGGAACAGCGCTCTCCACTCATGTAATTTTTAGAACACCAGTCAGGTGACTATGATTACGCAACGCCCATTTTAGTGTAAACACTCATAGCAGCCCATAAACGTTTCAATGGCAGCACAGTTTTTAGATGGGTTTAGGCTTGAAGAAAATTGATCAAATGAAATGAAATTACACCTGTATCTGTAACAGTGTCTCAAGGTACAGCATCTTTCTCACATAGAAGGGGTATTTTAGTCACTTTTCCCATGTCAAGACACAGCCAGAGAAGTTTGATCACTGGATTATAGCATGGGACGAGCTGGATTTGGTAATTTGCAGACACGACAAGTCAGTCACACATAGAGCGATAATGATACTACTCATTTTACAGTTACTGGAGCAATAAATGTACAAAACAATACCCACCCACACACATACACAACAAGCGAGAAGCTAACAGTATCAAAAATCCCCAATTTTTTTTTTAATCAATTCCACTTAATTTCCAGTCTGTTGAAGAGAACGCTCCAGTCAACATTTCAACTGAACATTTGTGTATTTACTGAAGTCAGACATATACAACTCCACACCAGGAACAACTCTTTCTGTTAAAGCTGTACAACTGAATCTGTGTGTTGAAGCCATGGCATTGTACTAACAACTGTGTGAGGAGCAGTGGATTATGCACGTACATTATCTGTGCCATGAGTGGAGATTCCCATTAAAGAAATTGATTCGTCATTCTTTTTGTGGCAACAAACTCTTTTTCTAGCTCCTTTTGCACAGCTCACCCTATAATAATTTGCAGAACAGAACTGAAAAGTTTTGGAAAATGTCAAGAAACAAAAGAAGTTAGGTCATGCGCCTCTGAGTAGTCAAACTGTACGAGAAAAACAGTCTCAGTGTGTAGGAGAGCCAAAAGGTCATTTGTACATGTCTTTTCCAGCAGAAACCCACTCAATAGTGATGGTTACTACAGATCTGGTCCTTTATTAATAGTTTAAACAGAGTAAAAACATAATGGTGGAACTATCAATATCTTTGGTTTGCTGATATTTGAATTGTTCTTAATAATAAACGAAATAGCATGTAACAGCCGAGTTTGGATAAACTATTCAATCCCCAAATTTATAGGAATTATTTATTGTTATTTTAATGCCCAATGTCTGCAAAGTATGGTAATTACGACAGATAGATATAGAACAGGCAGGAGGATGTAGGAGCAAATTAATTTCAAAACAACTAAAGCTAGTTAGTATTTTACTGAGTATTTTGAGAACTATTTCCTTATATGATAATTATGCTGTGGAGAGTTAGATTTAAAAGCAGATTAAATAACTTTTTATTCATTCTCTAATCCACATGGTGAAATGTTGTTGCAGACCAATAAAGACAACAGAGTGAAATGAGGGACTTCAAGAACATCCGACTTCTTATGCTTTCCTTATCTCTCACAATTTATCTCTGCAGGTGTTGGGACCTAAGTGCAGGCAATTTGAAATGGATATATCAAGTGCCAATCCTGGTGGCTGTGGTGGTGAGTACCAACCTACAGCTCGCACTTCACCCCCACTGTGCACGAGGACAGTTACAGTGATTCACTTTGCAACTGGTGGCTGTACGAACCTGTGATTGCCATCACACTTAATCGTGTAATTATCTTTCCATTATTCTTTTTTCCAGATTAATTTTTTATTATTTCTGAACATCATCAGAGTCCTGGCAACCAAACTACGAGAAACAAACGCTGGGAGGTGTGACACCAGACAACAGTACAGGTACTCGAACATCCTGTGGGGAAAAAAAACTATTCATTTTGAGATATTCGTGGAGCGGATCCTCCTGCTTATTTGCTTATTATTTAATAATTTGCAGATTACAAAACTTGATTAGATATTACATCTGCTTCATAAAGACAAGATAGAGATACAAATGCACAAAGCCAACATAAACAGAAATGGTTCTTCAAATTTAAAATCAGCCTATGGGTTGGATAAAATAAGATAAGATAAGATAAGATAAGATAAAATAAGATAAAATAAGATAAGATAAGATAAAATAAGATAAGATAAGATAAAATAAGATAAAATAAGATAAGATAAGATAAAATAAGATAAAATAAGATAAGATAAAATAAAATAAAATAAGATAAGATAAAATAAGATAAGATGATAAGATAAGATAAGATAAGAATAGACTGAACTTTAGTGATCCCACAAGAAATTGTTGTGCCAGAGTTTCAATACACAGGAATAGGGATGCACAATATTATCAGCATGGTATCGGCCAATATTAGCAATAAAGTAAATATTGGACATTGGTTATTCCATCCAAAAAAATCACCGATTTAAAAGGCTTCTGTTTGAAGTTATTCTTTAATTTAAGAAACTGTCAAGTGCATCCATTAGTGCACTACTTATGCACTTTTCACTTGTCGCTTGTGAACAGGTTGAGTTTTGATTTGTAAAAAAAAAAGACAAATTTGTACTGTGAGTGTTGTCATTGTGTTAGAGAGAGTAAATGTCATGGATACATTTTATATTAAACATAATCCAAGTTGAAGTGTTGCATCATTTTCAGCCCTCTTTTTGGACATCTATGTTTGGTAGCAGGCCAAACTGACAAAGACCATGCAGAATAATGTAGTTTCCCATTGCATCCCTTACAAATGAACATACAAAAGAAATCTCACAAGATATTAAAAAATAACAGATAATGTAAACATACCAACAATTAAGGTCTATCAGGTGCAGACAGAAACATTAAAGTGTTTATTGTGGTGCAGGATTATTTTTATTGCTCTATGTGTAGAAAGGGGGAGGAGTTGAAAAGTATGATATCCACAGGGAGGAAGACTTCCTGTGGCGTTCTTGGGAGCCCCTCGGTGGTCTCAGTCTATGACTGAAGGTGCTGTGGTAAGAGCCCAGGGTGTCATGCAGGTGGTGTGACGTGTTGTTCAGGACCTGGAGCAGTTTCCTCAGCAGCTTCTGCTCAGACACCTCTGTCAGAGACTGCAGCTCCACTCCCAGAACTGAACCAGCTCTCTGGATGAGTTGATCAAGTCTGTTGGCATCAGCTTTCTTCACCCTGCTGCCTCAGCACTCCACAGTGCACAAGAAGATGCTGGAGCCCACCAAGTGGTAAAACATCTGCAACATGGTCCTGCAGACGTTAAAGGACCTGAGTCTCCTCAGAAGAAAAAGGCGACTCTGCCCTTTCTTGTAGAGTGTTAGCTGTCCAGTCCAGTTTATTGTCTAGGTGGACCCCCAGGTACTTGTAGCAGTCCACAGTGTCCACCTTCGTACCCTTGATGTTGATAGGGTTGGGGGGGTGGTGATCTTCTTCCTGTAGTCCACCTGCAGCTCCTTAGTTTTTCCAGTGTTGAGTTGCATGTCCACCACACCTCTCTACTCAGCTTCCTGGTCACCAGTGATGCACAATGGCAGAGTCATCCGAGAACTTATGCAGATGGCAGGATTGTGACTTGTACCTGAAGCCCAAGACTTAGAGGATGAACAGAAACGGCAAGAGGACCGTCCCCTGGTGAAACTATTTCTAATTCTCTTACCATGAGTGAGACTAGTGTGTTAACCGCCTCAGCTGTTAAAATATTCAACAACTATTAGTACTGCAGGTCTTCTCAAGTGGTTTAATTCATGGGACTTTTTAGTCTTTGTGATCAGCTCTAAAAATCAATGCATCCCACAACAAAGAGAGGAATGATGTCAGATGTCAGCTACAACAACGAGTCAGCCAAAAATGCAGACAAAATAAAAAGATTTGTGCGCTTGAATTCTCTAGACCAATTCAAGACATTTCATTAGAACTACAGGAAATGATGTCATCTTGTAATAAAGAGAGAGAAAGGGGCGTAACAAGGCTTTAAAAATATTTTAGGCTTTGACCTTATTTAGGAATTAAAATGTATAAGGATGATCAACATCAGTATCTTGCCACTCAGTAATAAAAAGTTTAAATGTAACAAAGTGTAAATAAAACTGTTTTAAGCCTTCTATCTTCTCACTGAGCTTTTCTCAAAAATAAAAATATCCTGTTAATTTTTTTTCTTGTCTTTTATGTGAAGCATTTTAATCATTTGCTTGAAAGTGTCAAATGTTCTGTTACAGAAAACTGTTGAAGTCCACGCTGGTGCTGATGCCTCTGTTTGGTGTCCACTACATCATATTTAATGCCATGCCATATACAGAGGTGTCTGGGATACCTTGGTTGATACAGATGCACTACGAGATGCTTTTCAACTCTTTCCAGGTAAAAGCTGTGGATGAAGAAATTCTGAACATGAAAGATCGTTACGTCTATGTCTTTGGTCCGAGACATTTGACTGACCCGAATGGATTTGCCCTCTGGGTTCATATTAACATCGAAGCAGAATGTCGAACAGCTGTTCATTGTTTAGCTGCTGATTTTGTACAATTCTAATTTGCATTAAGAAATTGCCAATGGTAGCTGAAATGTCATTTGTACAGTATCTGGTTCGTGTGAGTAATATCATTATTTGCTCTTTTCCAGGGTTTTTTAGTTGCAATTATATACTGCTTTTGCAATGGAGAGGTAAGAACTCAATTTGTAACCCTTATAACTACAAGATTCTTTGTGCGTTAAGTTTCTACTTACTTTTTTCCCTTTAAGGTGCAAGCTGAGATCAAAAAGTCTTGGAGCAGACGAACTCTGGCCCTTGACTTTAAGAGAAAAGCTCGAAGTGGCAGTAATACTTACAGCTATGGACCAATGGTATCACACACCAGTGTTACCAACGTCACAGCCAGAGGACCGCTGGCCCTCCACCTCAGCACGAGACTGGGATCGGCGCCTGTAAATGGCCACAGGAACCTGCCTGGCTACGTGAAGAACGGCTCCGTCTCAGAGAACTCCATGCCTTCATCAGGACAGGAGCTCCACGTTCCTGAAGAGGAGCACTCAGCTCATACGCGACCCATCGAGGAGGAAAAACCCCCGCCTGTCGTGGAGGAGGAACGAGAAACGGTCATGTGACCTCAAGAGAAAAGTCACAAAAGGTGGAAAAGCAACTGAACACTCGGGATGGAGTGAAGGGGGATGACATCAACACTGCCATGTTTTATTCCCTTCTGTGAACTGAGCCGGAACATTGTCAACAGATGAGGCTCAAGGCCAAAAAGGTTACGTTACCCCGAGGGATGAGGACTTCCAAACGGTGTTGGCGAACACTCTGCTCTTTCATCAACCCCCTGTCACAGACAACGTGTGCAAAGCTTCAACAGGCTTTCTTGGGTTGTTTCCTCTGCCATGACTGTTATTGTCTGGTTTGCTTGGATCATCCTTTGTGCATGCATTAAACAGGAGGTGAGTGTGGATAGTAGTTGTCAAGATAAGCCGCAGTCACATTAAAGTCAGGAAGGCCCTGGGTGCACTTTATGGCACAGGCATGGATTTTCATAAGAATTTGAATCAGGAGTAGGTCTGATTTAAAAAAAAAAATCAAATCAAATAAACCTCATTATTCCTATTCTTCTCAGACATCCTTTCATGTTTGTAGCATGATATCTCATTTGTTTTGTGTTGATTTAGATTTATTTCAATGTAAAAGGGAAGTTACTCAGGTAATTGAAGTCCTTTGTTGTTGCACACCTGTTTTTATACATTATACATGGTGTTTTTGCATAATCTGTATTTTGCCCTAGAAGATGCTGGTGTGATAAATAAGGCTGTGCTAATTTTTTTTTAAAGATTTCGGGTGCAGCTTCTGCTGTTTTGAAGCATCCCTCCCTTTAATCATAATGGATGGTTAAAATGAATGTATCCATTTACAATTTCTCTTAATGTATAGCACACAGACATGAGAAATATGTTTTGAGTGTTACTAGAGATGAAAGTTATAAAAAGTACAAGTTGTTCTTACAAGGTTTTAACAGATACCCCATTTAGGATCACACAGTGATTTATTGTATACTCTAGCTGGATGTTAATTAATGAAAAATCCAAGAAAGTTTCAATCCAGTGGATTTCAAAGAGCGACATTTGTGGTGATATGAAAACAAATTTGTTTTTACAGAGGGTCCAACGATGAGCTTGTTGCTGTTTGTATTCAAGTCGCTATGTTTACAGATCAGAAATACATTCTAATTATGGCTAATGTGTATATCTATATGATTTGTTATGAAGGCCTTACAGTTTTGCTCATGTTTGCTTAAATAGTCTGATCATATAGTTCAAACAGAACTGGTGAATAAGTTTGCATATGGCAGAGGGCATTCATGATTGCTAAATCATGAGGTGTTTTAATTACTGTAACTTGTAAATTGTTGCAGTTTACCTGCATGATGAGAACGAGAGAAAAATCACAGTACCTGTTATGCCAAAGATAAATGGTGTGCTATGCTTCCATATGTTAATGCAAAAATACACCCCACCATCAGCTTACAATTCATGATTCCCAGTGTTTAGTATGTTAAGTGCTGAAGTCATAGATTTGAACATGTGGGTGCCATTTATAAAGTTACACAATCAAAAATTAACAGCAGTATTTTGGTGTATTTATCCTTTCATAAGAAAAAATGTATTTTTTTTTTCAAAGTCACATTTTCACCATGTTATTCATATATTTATAAATGTTAAAATTCCAAACTAAACATTTCATTTCTAATCTCAACATTTAATTTATAAAATGAATATTTAATTTTCTATCTAAATATTTAGTTAACAAGCTAAATACTTAGCTAGCATTAAATATTTAGGTCCAAGCTAAATATTTAGTTAGCAAATTAAATATATATTTTGGAAATTAAATGGTTAGCTTGGAAAATAATAATTTAGGTCTGCGCTATTTTTTTAGTTAGCAATTTAAATATTTATATTGAAAATTAAATGTTTAGTTTGGGAAATAAATATTTACATTTGAGCTTTGTAGTACGGAGCCCTTAAAGGGACATGGGGAGAAAAAAAAAAAAAAGAATCCTGAGAAACT
>JARVGV010001740.1:23977177-23993997 GCA_031762435.1 Hypsolebias longignatus | reverse complement strand
AGGCAGTATGAAAATGGAAAGACTGGGGATGAAGAAAAATGCTTCATAAGCATGTGAGGCATAAAAAACAGATTGGAGTGGAGAATAGGAGAATGTGAAAGCTAATAAGGGGTGAAATTGGAGGATTAGAATTGAACCATTGTAATTGTGAGAGGTGATATGTTGTGAGTTGAATCTAAAGCTGAATATGGAGCAGAAATTATCCTGAATGAGCTGAAAGGAGTCCTTACAAGTCTCCATCATCATCATCATTGATACAGCAGGAATCCTCGGTGACAGGTGTTGGGTTTTATGAATGGCTGTGTGTTTTTATATGTTCAAGTAAATGGTTCTTCCCTCACATAGTGAACTATAATTTGTATAATCGACCCACAAGCCAGACAGATAGTTAAAAATGGGAGAGGGGGTGAAAATAAAATGTTGGAAAAAGACAAAATGTTTGTTCAAATGGAGTTAGGCAATACATCTTTTACATTTTGTGGTGACAATGGTAGCTGTTATCTTTAAACTTTTCTCTGTGATACTGCCATCTATGTGGACTGAGTCATATTGTCTTAAAACTGCATCTTAAAGCAGCCCTATTATGAAAAATGGATGCATAGTGGCATGTTCTTGTATGGATCAATTTAGTTTGGGTCATGTGGAATAGTTCTGTCTATTGCCTGCCAACAGAAAGTAAGTCATACAATCATGTAATGGTATTACTATATTATCACCCAACTCATGTTGACATATGCTGAAGTTCAGGAGACTCAGGAAAAAGTCTGTCTCACGGTCTGCCCCATCTGCACTATTATAAAGTATAGTGAAGACAGAGCATTACCTTGTTAAATATCTCACTTGATGCTGACTTGTGCATTTGGTTTTGAATTGGCCTGAAGTCATTTTTGTCAATGCTTTGTAGTTCTCAATGAAGACTCATTGTCATGTTGATGTTTTAGTGTTTCAATGCTCCAGTACCCATGTTTTTGGCACAGAGTCCTAGGCTTTTCTGTAGTCAATCCATGCAGTGCACAGGTTTGTTTGTCGACCCACCTGTAGCTTGTGCTAAGCTCCCTTGGTGTTGGTGCTAATTCACTTTTCCTCACTCACATACCTGACATGACCCTCCATGTTGTAAAGAGGCAAGTAATTAACCAGTAGTTGGATGTAAATGCCCTTTTCTGTCTGACTTTCATGATCAGTACTCTCCAGCCATGGGTCATGATAGGGGGAAAAACTGCATGTTATTTTGATATCTGTCTTTTTTTTTTGGGGGGGGGGGGGGCCCAAAAAAAAATGGAGCATAAAAAAATATTCATTTGGGACAAATAAAGTTCAGTTGTTGTCAAGCTGTATTTGTAATGAGCATGTGATTTATGTTGTTACTTTCTCATTGGAAGAGTTGTTCTGGTAATGGAAACACAATCTATGAGTTGATTCTTTGATCATCTTTTGTTTATATAATTACTGCCCACTTTATTAGGTATGGTTGTTTAATTGTTAACATAGATAGTAATCAGCCAATCACATGGCAGCAACTCAGTCACATTAGGCGTGTAGACATGGTGAATATGAAATTCTGAAGTTCAAACCAGACATCAGAATGGGGGACTGAAGAGGATTTTAGTGACTGAATGGTTGTTGGTGCTTGAGCTGGTTTGAGTATTTCAGAAACTGCTGATCTTCTGAAATTTTCACACACTATCTTTAAGGTTTAAAGAGAATTGCCAAAAAAGAGAAACTACACAGTGAGTAACATTTGTGTGGACTAAAAGTCTTGTTAATGTCAGAGGTCAGAAGAAAAGAGTCTAGTTCCAGATGATAGAAAGGCAATAATAGCACAAATAACCACTTGATATGAGCAAAGGTCTGCAGAATACCAGTTTGAACACACAACACATCCAATTTTAAAGCAGATGGGCTACTGCAGCAGAAGACCACATTGGGTACCACTCTTGTCATATAAGAACAAGAAACTGATGCTGCACTTCACATTGATTCAACAAAAATGGACCATAAGCAATTTTGAAGAAAAAAAAAAATCTGATCTGATGAGTCTCTCTCTATTCACTGAACTCTAGTGGTCTCCACGATCACAAGTACTCAGTCCAATCAATCACTTTGAGATGTGGTGGGACGGGAGACTCGCATCATGAATGTGTAGTTGACAAGGCTGCAACAACAGCAAGATACATTTCAATATGGACCAAAATCACTGGAAACATTTCCACTATTGTTGAATGTATGACATGAATAATTAAGGCAGTTCTGAAGGCTAAAGGGGGTCAAGCCAAGCACCGGCAAGGTGTGCCTAATAAAGTGGCCAGTTAGTGTAATTTTCTGTGTTAAAGTTGACGTTTATTTATTTACATGTTCATATTCAAGGCGTGGATTCTTGTGAGCAGACAGGATGGCTACAAGACCATCTGCATTTGCAATTAGATGAGAGGAGTTCACCAGTGAGGGAAGTTTTGGGGTCAAGGGTTCTTTGTTATAGTGCACACACATACATGCACAAGCTCTCTCTCTCACACACACACACACACATTTACGAGTGCACACACACTGCTGCATGTTTGTAAGCACTGCTGACTGCAGGAAGCAATAATGGCAGCGTGTTTCCGGAGTTCCGGAGGCTTCTCTCAGGGGAGTGTGACTGTCCTGTCCAGCTCAGCAGAGCAAAGCTGAAAAGAACACAGCAGAGCAGAAAATTATGGAACATTGTGAACAGGCTGGAGTGCAAAGGAAAAGTAGTACAACACAAATATGGTAAAGAAAGACCAATAAAGATGAAGTTAAAGGCTTAGCATTCCTTGTTATAATTCTTATAGCTCACTGCTGTTCGTCCCAGTTTTAGACTAAGATCATCTTATGATGTGAAATTATGGTGTTGTAGCTGTACATCCAGAAAATGAATGAGTTGGAAAATAACGTACCAAAGAAAACGTTGGAACAACGCTAGATAGTCTCAAGATTAATTGTTCACTTAAAAAGTACCGGTACTGCAGCTCCACTTTCCACCTTGCCTTCCTTTTCCTGCTCTAACCTTCCCCAGAAGCGCTGGTGATAGTTTGTTTCTTTTAACTCTGGGATAGATTTGTAACGCAGTGCCAGTGATGCAATATCCAGAAATTGCCTTTAGCATCTTTGGGTATTAATAGCTCATCCTGACCTAATGAAAACCCACTTATTCACACCATTCTACATTATTGTTAATTCATTAGTATTATATTGTATTACTACAAATAATTTGCCTTAAAACGTACATGCTGAAACCTTCAACATGCTTCAGCTTAAGTTTTTACATTGAATTCACTATTTCTCCTGACATATATCAAGATGTACAGAACTCTTCAGATTGCTGTTGTTTTTTGTATCCAAATCCTTTTTGTAACCAATAATTCTGACATTAGTTAAGAGGATGAAAAGGTCTGTGGTAAAAAGTGTTGGAGGCTACAGAAGGTTCAGTTGAGCGTGTGTTACTAAACTAATAAACAGTACATCGGCTTTTACCGTGGGTAGCTCGTAATTTCCCGTCCCACATGACACAATCTGCTGACCGCTGCCAAACTAAAAGTGACCCGCCACTTCCACATGATCGTGCTCAGATGCTGTATAAGCATTATCAGTGTTTACAACTGGGGGTATCAGATGAGACAGCTGGAAACAGCCAGAGCACTGAAAGCTAACAAATAAAAGTAATAATGATTAAAACACAGTTTGCTGTAGGCTTGGTGCTGCAGTCCTGCAGGTGAATGCAGACACAGATAAATATATTGGTTTTCAAACTGTGATGCGTTTCTTATAAATGAAAGGGGTTACTGGTATGCTAAAACCAGTTGTCTAAAAAGTATGATTAACAAGACTAATAATCTTTGCAATATAGCCTTGTTTCAAATTAGATGTGTGACCATCATAGGAACCATAATGCACTGAATGGAGGAAGTCTATCCACTATTGACAGAAACACAATACCAGAGAAGTTTTAGCCAGAATGGATGTTGACAAGCACCACTGTTTCTGAGACTGATGAGACAAAAATAAGTGTGTTTTAGCTTCAGTCACATCACTTGTGTTATTTGGGCAGGGTACCAACAAATATTTCCAACTTGGTACGTTCATTTGTTCTTTTCTTTTGGTTAGACTCTGAACACAAACATTTATTCTGGGAATAAAGCGGACTGAATTGGGTTGCACACCCCGCAGATCATCCAATAGCGAGGTTTATGCATTTAAAATTGTCTTCAGCTGGATGGTAGAGCAATGTTGGGACAGAAAAAGCTCAGGGGAAGGCGATGCAGCCTGTGGAGAGAGAGTGTCTGTCAGAGCTCATCATCCATGAGTCCCGTAGCTTTAACTCAGTGTGTAACGATAATCGGAGAGCCTCGCTCTATTTTTCCTTCCTTCTGTGTGGCTTCATCTCTGCAGTCATTTCTACTCATCTCCCAGGCCCATTCGCACTCTCTGTCAAGCTGACTGTCCTGTTGATGGCGTCAATGCGCATGCCTGATTTTTGTCGGCACCTTTTGTGGTTTTGTGCTTGTACCCACACACACGTATGGCTGATTGTTTGTGTGTGGTTGTTCTGTTGGCAGACAGAAGGCCTACAATAAGACCAGTACATTGTGCTATTCACACAATCGTTTTGTGACTTGGTCCTTACTTTTGATGGAGGCTCTGTTGCTCGCCATTATGAATCAAACAGTGACAAATCTAGTCCTTTTATCTATTCATCTGATTTCATTATAAAAACATTAGACTTGTATTACACATGTATTTTGGAAAATGCTTTTGCTGTTTTCCTGTGCAGGTCTAATACACTAAATCTTAGTTGTGCAAAACTTAATGTGGGAGTTTAGTTGAACTGCTACACAAAGCCATTACCGGTACATATTTCAGATTTGAATGAACCACATTTGTTTATTTTAACTAAATAAATAAATCCACATAATACTTTTTTTTCCTGCTGCCAAAAGGCAAAGGAGAACAAATGGATGCCCCGCATGACAAGGGGCATGGGTGGGGTATAGCCTCTTAGGCCTTAGATTTCAACCCTTTGGTGGGAGTGGGTGCCGCAGTCATAGTGAGATGGGAACTAGTTTGTTGTGACATGTTAACTGTCCATCGCTAAAGCTAGCCGCAGAGTTAAAACCGGGCTCCCAGCTAGGCTAAAACAGCTTACCGTAACACATTAGCTTGAAAGAAAACAAAGGTACCAAGCTAATGCTACCTCTAAGGAAAGCTAGATTGCATTGATGGGTTAGCTTGACTTGCACCAGTAACCACTCGATTAAACACTGAGCGATGCGAACAGCTCGCCTTGACGTGGGCACCGCTTCCAAATGTAACAAAGATACTTCTCACGAAGCACCAACTTACTCAACACATGTTCAAGCTGATGCCAGGAACTGCATTCGGCAACATACACTTTTACGGGGTACCTGTGAACTGTTTAGCAGCTAACCTAGCTAGCCTGACTGCGCTGAGGGAGCTAGTTGTAGTTTCTTATGGGAAGAAAAACGAGAATGAATGTGGTGGTCAGTTGACGGTGGTGTCATGATGAGGAGGGAGCCCTGAGCGCAGCTCAACCGGTCTGTCTTGGACAGGCTTAATGTCAATGGAGCTTCCGTAATTGGTCACGCTGGAGCGGTTCCCATAGTGAAACACCAAACAAAGTTAGGAAGAAAAAAAAATACAATGTTTTTTTGTCCAGGTCTGTGACCCTGGATTCTGTCTGCTACCAAAATACCTTAAGAACAACTGGTTAAATTTTAACAAAGCTTGCAGAAAGTAATCATTGGATGAACATCCACACATCCACTGGACAGGTTTTCACGAAACTTTCAGAAAATAGTTTTAGTTAATTCCGGGGGCCGAGATGGTGTAGAGGCAGGGCAGCCGGCTCAGGACCGGAAGGTCCGGGGTTCGATCCTCGGTCACGGCATACCTCGTTGTGTCCCTGGGCAAGACACTTAACCCCAAGTTGCTCCCGGTAGGACTGGCTGGCACCTTGCATGGCAGTCCACCGCTACCGGTGTATGAATGGGTGGATGGCTGGTACTGTGAAGCGCCTTGGGGCCCCTCATGGGGGCTAGAAAGCGCTATATAAGTAAGCTCCATTTACCATTTATTAATTCTGATGGTACTGACCTCGAACCAATTGTATGTGGTACACGGTGTTCAAAAATCTGTCAAAATGAATTTATTTCTCTTGATGCGCCTTATAACCCGGTGTGCTTTATAGTCTGAAAAATCCGGTAGTATGCTAATCTGCTGTTTTCCTTATTCTGGCTAATAGCAGTCTGATTAGCAGAAAACACTTGAAGTTGTTGGATGAAATTGGGATAACATCTGTTCTTCGGGTGCTCAATTCGGGTGAAAATTCAAATTGAGAGGTTTGATTTTATTGCAAAATTATATTTCTATCAAAGAACAAATCATCTATTTCCAATTAAAAGCCTTCACATTTATAATTGTGAAACTGAGTTAAACAATAAATAAATTAAGTTCTTCACTCACTGTCAAAAATGCGGTAAACCTCAAATTACTGTCCTTCGACAAGAAAGTGTAGCTGATAAATGCATGAGAAAATAATTATTTTAAATTATTTTAACCGTTTGATGATGATGGGAATGCGTTCATATTCAGCTACATAAACGTGCAGTTTGGAAGCGGCCTATAAAAATTAATGAAGGTGAAAAATAAGCGAGACACACTCAGTTAGTTTTATGATTCCTGTCATTAAGTTTTATGCAATATGGAGCTGGTGAGAGGGTGAAGAACGTCAGAGACTGAACCTGTGTGTCTTCCAGTTTTCCTCTGTCTATATTTGTACGATGTGCTGGCTCGGAAACCAGAGCGGCTCATTATTTTCCTGCTACACTGTTCGGACCCCGGATAGTTTTCACAGTTTGACATGTTTGAATATTTAATATGGATTTGAATCTTTTATTGTCACACCAAGAAGATGTTAAAAACAAACCCAGGTCAGTTCAAAGCTGGTTTTTACTTCACAACATGTTTGTTTCTGTGACTGAGCCACACGGGCGAGTCTTATTGAGGCTCTGCTGCATTGAATAACATATTAATACACGCCTTATGACACCTAGAGGTATTTCTCAGGTTTCCTTTTTATTATTATCATTCAGAGTGTCATTTCAAGTTTGGAGCTCAACTGATCAAGTTTTCTGTCATGCATAAGCAAATTATATAAATGAGAAAAAATTATTTGTTTAGAGTTTGTGGTGTAGTAATCCTATTAAATGTGTTCCTCTTCATTACTCTATATGTAAACCTCAGCCTCAGTTCCAGTCGTTATTAAGTTTATAGTTCAATTTACTGATGAATATTTACTCATATCCACAACTTTTCAGATTACACGAGACTTAATCAGATTTAAGCTTCCAATCAAATGCAAATCTTACTTGAGTCATTTATTAAACAAAACAAACAACAAAAAAATCATATCCTCAGTTCAGTTTGTAATCATTAATTCACAGATATCAAGGAGTGCATCTGTAAATATAAGTGCTGAATGTTTTTATGTCCATTTTGAATGAGATTATCTATGTAAGTCACACAAACAGGACACAACATGAAGTCACTGTTGAGACAAATGTGTATTTTCATGCATCCATCATGCATCATCTGTGTTCTACTTAAAGAAGGAGATTTAGACATTATGCTCTGTTCTATTTACTGACTGTGATTGTAAACAATAGACAGTCCCGTTGTATTTTTGATATCCGCAAGGGATGATTAATATGATATGATAAAGTTGAAATGATATGAAGCGTCTCAAGCAGAGTCCTTGACTCAGATCCATGCTTCGTGCCTGCAGCAGACCCTTGGATGACAGCTCAGACATGGAGGGGGAGGGGCTGAGGGCATGGACAGGAAGATGATTCTATAAAACTAACTTGTCCAGTCCAGAGAGTTAGAGCAGGTCAGGGTTTCACATGGATGAGAACACTGATAACAGTGTAATCTTGTAATTGCATGTTCTGTGAATTGTTGGACTATTCTCCAAAGATTTGTAAATAATTGGGAATCTACTTTTTTTTTTTTTTTTTTTTTTCACCACGACAGTCACTTTTCTCAAAGCTAATCTTAAAGACAAGAAGGGAAGGGACAGGCGGAGAAAACAGGATATGCAAACATTTAATAAGAGTTGAGTTGCATGCCCAGCTTTTTGTTGTTTGTTATCGTAATAATATGGTTCTGGCTCATAAATTTTAAGTTCCATCTCAGTTGATTGTTTCATGCAAATATGCACAAGGGGAAAAAAAAATAATAATAATTTTCAATGTATGGCAGCCCCCCCAAAAAAAGATAACCTCACAAAAACACAAAGTGAAAACTTCAACAGTGAAGACGCCATAACACTTTAAAAAGCAGCACCAAAGGTATTTAAACTGAAACCATCAGTTTCTAATGCAAATCTGCAAAGTCTAGAATTTTTCACGTGTGCCATTTTACCAGCTAAATTTTAACTGCAATAAAGAAGAAAAATAATTTCCCCTTTGACACTCGGCTCCATCTGTATTTCTGTAAGGAAGAGCCGATGGACTGATTGCCTTTTAGAATAAAGCACATGTTGTAAATGAATCAAAGGGGGCATTTAGAGAGGCTGCCCATGTTTTGTGATGCCGTTGAGAAAAAGAGGAGTGTCGAAAGGCAGACGAGCAAAAGGACAAGAAAACAATTATTCCGTCTCTGGCAACGAGATGGAGCTGGGGTGCTCCTCGCTGACCCTAACCGACTGAAGGCTGCTGTTCTGAGTCTGGACCTGCTCAGACACTGTCTGCACTGCAGAGGCATCAGTGATCACTGGAAGAAGAGAAGGAAGAGAAAAAACAGGAAAAGAAGAGAGAAGAAGGTGGGAAATGATGGCAGGACAGCATTAAAGACCGTAGAAAAAGTGTTGCAAGGTTTTTAAAGAAGAAAACAAGAGATAATGAAATTTGAAGCAGTTCTGTGATATTTCATAGGCCAGTTTTTGTTTTATCTGCCTCACCAAATGTGATTACAAAAGTGACGAGCACAAATTTGTTTAAGGAAAGATAACCTTAGAAAGACAGAAAAGTCAAATCCAATAATTTACTTTCCCAAATGAAACTACCTTCTGTAAAAGTTTTTGGGAAAAGGCACAAGAAAGAGCAGAGATACAGCCCTCACCTTAGAAATCATAAATCCAGTTTAAATGTATTCATATTTAAACCGATAAGAGTCAGAAACTCACATCCTGGGACCTCAGTCAGCTCGTTCAGGGGTGGCACGGTCTCCAGTGTGTTGGCATATTTTTTGGCAGCCTGTCTTTGTGCGTGTCGCGCCTCGATTTCCTTTTTTGTTCTCGGGATTCGGCATTTGAAAATACAACACAGAGTGATAACTGAGGGAGAGAGGGGGACACAAACATGAACATGGTGAGGAAAACATGCTATTGAAGTGCAACAACTTGTGTATTTTAATAGTCAGGTGTTCACAACAGTTAGAATATGTTTTGTTGTAATTTTTTATGATAAAATGACTTTTTAATCACTCTGTATTGTTATTTTGAACTTTATTCATGTTTTCCAAGTAACTTTGGCCCTGAATTGTTCAAAGTTTTGGTGCCTAATGATAAATGAGCACACTTGGCTCCTGGTTAGTCGCTCTTAGGATCTGCAAAGTACTTCACAATTGATCTCATTCACTTATTCATTTAGTCCCTTACTACCTCGGGGTCCGTTTTTCGTGGACTCGCTTTATCGCAGTTATTCATTTTTCCAAATGAACGTTTTTTTTGTTTGTTTGTTTTTTATGTGAGGGGGACATGTCCCCTTCACATGTAAAGGTTGCGACACCTATCTTGTATTACTATTCCTACTTTGCGGTTTTTCACTTATCGCGGGTCTTCAAGGTGCGGATCCCCCATGATAAACGAGGGACTGCTGTATCTGATTTAGATGTTACTATATGAGCAGAACTTTAATACACCATGGGGTGGGGGGTTGAGAGGAGTTTAACACTGCAAAAGCCTCCTCCAGTCCTTATCCCACATCATTATAAGCAGGGCCTAAAGACCAAACAAAATAGTAAATAAATCGTTAAAACATTTTCAAGATGAAAATGTGAAGAATTAATTCGTGAAGGGTGGACTGCTATTACAAAACGTACATTTTTCTTTACATTATTTTGGATACAACAGTTCAAAGATTTTTTTGTATTCAATTTTAAACTAATGTCATTACAAACTCTTTGACTGAAAAACATAATGGTGACACAACAAGAGGTTTTATCCTGCAGTTACTTTGTTTTAAAACCTTTGCTATCTATTTTACTAAAAAAAAAAAAAAAAAGTGTGAGGTGTACTAACCAATGGCCAGCACAAACATGGAAAAAATGCCGATGACCTGCCATAACCGCAGCCCCCAGAAGACTACGGTCTCTGATGTGACAGGGTCCGGCTTTTTGGGGGGATCTGTGGGTAAAAGCTGTTAGATTTAATAAAAAAAAAAAAAAAGGAGAAAATTAATCTTTACAGAAGACATTGCTTCGTATAAAACCATTAAAACGCTTGGTAATATTTCACAATTTAGGCAATGTGTGTTAATGAATCTATTGTATTGTAAAAAAAAGCAATCCTGTTGATATTATCAGTCATATTTGACTGATGGAATAATGTAAAAAGTCTGAACACATAAAAAATCAGACATCCCAAAAATGCGGTTAGACAGGAAATAGTAATGTCTCCTTACATTACTGAAGCTTATCTTTCATTCCAACAATGTAAAGTTCAGCCTATACAGATAGTTTAAAAATATGATTTCATAAAATCTGTTTAAAGTTTCTGTTTTCAACCCGTTACGCCGTGTTGTATAAGTTGGGACGTCTCCTGCACGATCCCACTGAGCTGGTGAAGATCCAACAAATTTATATAAAAATAACATCTTTCTGTACCGTATGAGATTCTATTAGAGCAAAGACCTGGTTCCTGCTACCAAAACCAGCAGATATTGTTTTCTCATGATAAAATCATCAGTGGGATTATTTCTGTCTGCTGTCTATTGATCACTTGATTGGATAACACAGGCTTGCTGTGGAAACTCTATACTTTAATCCAAGAAGCAAAATATCCACAAGAGGACATTATGTGATACAAAATAAAGGCGGAAGGTAGACGAGGAGTTAAGATTGAAGTATTGTAAACACCAAGCACGGCCAATTTAAAAAAATTAACTAAAAACGTAAATATCTTTTTTAACCGTATTTGTTTGTTTGCTTTTGCTTTTTTGTGCGGAAAACCAGCACAGACAAAGTTATAATGACCAAAGCATCAGTGTGTCAAATTCAAATTATTGTTAAAATATTAGTGTTTTGATTGATTTATCTGCTGCATTTTCAACAGCACTGTCTAAAGACTGACTTCTTCATTTACTGTAAGTGTTTTGGTTTGATCTTCCAAAGACTGATGAAGAACGTCATATAGATCATGACTTATGAGTTGTTTCTGATGTAAATAATAAATCCACGTTTGCCATGTTTATCAGTTTACTGATATTTTGAGCAAACTTTTCCAATTTATACATTGTTTTGGTTAAAATACTTTGTAAATAAATCAGACCAACAACCTAAACATTATATTAATCAAGCTTCTTTTGTTAAGAGCTTGAGTTTCAGTTCTTCGTGTTTTGAAAGCTGTGAAGTTAAAAGAATAGCTGAAGGAACGACATCAAAGTTAATGCTCAATCATCCAGGTACAAAATCCAATAAGAGTCAATCAGGTCATCTGGACAGTTCTTTTTTTTTTGTTTTGTGGAAAGACGTTTCATGCTCGATCCGAAGGACTTAATCAGTCTGAGGAGTCCCAAGTAAACTGTTTTCCCCACTAAGCAGTATACTCCTTTAATGGACCAACCAGTTTGCTGGTGATGATATGGTTTCTGGAGGCTGTCCTCCTCAGACTGATGAAGGCCTCTGAATAGAGGGTGAAACATCTTTCCACAAAAAATAAACTGTCCAGATGACCTGATTGACCATTACTGGGTTTTGTACCTGCATGATTTAGCATGAACTTTGATGTCTTGAACCAATTTGGCTGTGGCTGACTGCATGGGAGGTGTCAACAGGGGATAGGACAGTCCTCAGAAACCATCTTATCACCAACAAACTGGTTGGTCCACCAAAGGATTGTACTGCTTAATGGGGAAAACAGTTTACTTGGTACTCCTCAGACTGATGAAGCCCTCTGGATAGAGGGCGAAACATCTTTTCAGAAAAAAAGAAACTGTCCAGATGAGCTGACTGGCCATCATTGGCGCTGGAGGAAAAGTTTCTTTAGAAGTTTTTTGCATTTTTTTTTCCAACAAAAAAGATACTTTGCTACACATCAGAGTTTATAGTGAACTTGGACATCCTCTTTGCAAACAAGGTTAAGTTTGCATAAATCAACATAGAAACATTTTTTTTTATTAAATATCAAAATTTCCCATTCCCATTCCTTCAAATGTGACATTTTATTTCTGTGACTATGAGTTTAATGCCTTAAAAATTGTCAACGAAATGTTTGACCCTTTTTTGTATATAAAGTTCTGTATAAACTGACTCTTGTATTCAACCCAAAAGGAAAACAGCTGCTAAATTTGAAGAGACCAGTCACATTTGTATTTCATTGTCAGCCCACATGCATCAGGTTTTAACACAAAATCCACACAGACCTGTAAGACAAGGAACCAGTCATATGACAGAAGTGACATCCATGCAGGCTATGTTTAGACAGCTACACCCAACACCCGTCCAAAAACATCTTCGAGATGTTTCTGCGGAGGACATGGCACACCATTGGGCTCTTACCTCTGGATCTGGGATCTGGGAGAACACGAAGGACCAGCACTGAGACAGAAGCACTGCTCCCCAGCCCCGCAGAAGGAGCTGAGGGGGGCACACAGGCTGTTCCCCAACCATTCTCTCCCCTTCTTTCTTCCCGAAGCCACCCTGCCCCGTCTCCTCTTCTTCCTCCTGATGTTTTCGTCTTCCTCTCTCTGTCTGCCCGCCTGCACTGGCGCCGTTCACAGGACAGGACCACAATGGCCCCTGAAGTTGATTAATAGTGGATATGCTGCTGAAGAGCACCCACAGCTGTCTGTTTCTCTGCTCCTGTATCTGTTGCTCTTCTTCCAAAAACACTACAGGAATCAGGGAAGAGGCATACGCATTTACCACTGCAACCAGCTCCTGTACAATGGGGGGAGCCAGCCCTGCAGTTAGGTTAGGGAACATTAATTAATTAGCAGACCTGGTGTGGTTTACAGCCAGCTCATCCACCAGTGGACAGGCAGTTAACTAAGACAGGGGGATGGGCGGTGCAGCTAACCATGATGAGGTTGGCCTGTGCAGGGATAGTGAAGGAAATAGCTGTAGCTCATCCTTTTTATTACCTCAGCAGCCTGTCCTGTAAAAAAAAAAAATCCTCATAGCCGTGTGCTTTCAGAGTGGCAGCATTTGATAAGAGAAGCTGCTGCTGAGTCCAGTGTTTTCAACAGGAGTAAAAAAAATTAAAAAAAATTAAAAAAAAAAATGAAGAGGAATTGTTTTGACTGCAAAAGTATCCAAGTTTCTTTGTATATTTTTTCTTTATTTTTTATGAAAAGTATTAGTGAAAAGAAAATGTTTAGGTTCATTTGTGAATTTATTTGTGTGGAGATAGGCATGGGAAAGAACCAAAGCAAAAATGATTTCCCCAAAGGGGTAATAATAATTGTATTGTATTCTATTGTATTATATCAAGTTGCACACATATAACATTTTATTTTAAGACATCCGATTGTATCATATTGTGTCATAACATGCTGTATATCATTCCATTATATTGTGTTAGGTCATGTATATTGGACAGAATTGTATTGAACTTAAATGTATTGTATCCCCCCATAATGTATCATATTTTGAATTGTATCGTAAAGTATTTTTATCACATTGGATTGCACTGTCTTGTATTGTCACATATATTATCATTGGTAGAATCGTATTGTATCATATTGCATACAGTATATATCATTACACAATATCATATCACGTTGTAATGTATAGTTTTATGACATACAGAATTTAGTTTGGCTTAATTTAAATTATGTTTAAAAACAAAACACAAAATAAAGAGCTGGAACAAAAATTAACAAGATGAAACATATTTGAAAAGGGAATGGGAAGAACTACAAACATTAATCCCACCCTTCTCTAAAACTTACTAACAGTAAGCTACTCTGTTCCATTTTACATTTTGAGTTCAATAATGACTTAAGCAATAATAAATTTACTTGATTTTTCTTTATAAATTCTATGGCTGATTTAGTTTGGTGGTCTGTGCCATGGTCTTGTAATCCTGAGGTTGCGGGTTCGAGTCCAGGTTTCGTCAGGAAGGGCATAGGGGGCCGAGGTGGGGTACAGGCAGGGCAGCCGACTCAGCACCCAAAAGCCTCAGGTTCGATCCCCAGTCATTGCACATCTCATGATGTCTCTGAGCAGCACACCCCATCCCCAATTGCTCCCCGGGCACCCCCAATAGCCACCCACCACCCCACCTGGTGGTGAATGGGCTAAATGCAGAGAGCCAATTTCTCCATTGTATGAAAACATACAATGATGACAACACATAAAGATTTATTTTTATTTATTTGGCATAAAAGAAATTGCCAAATCTTTCATGCAAGTTCGCTGGCTGTGGCAACTCCTGAGGAGAGAGCAGCCGAAAGAAACTCCCATCCATTATCTTTTAGCCACTTCTTCCATTTTTTGGGTCACGGGGGTCGCCGGTGCCCATGTCCAGAAATCACCATGCAAAGGGCGAGGTACACCCTGGACTGGTCACAAGTCTGTCACAGGGCCTGAAAGAAACTTACTTATTCTATAAAAATCATGTAACAAAAAATAAAATAAATTATCATTGAAATATTACTTGTCTTGAAGCAAATGTACTTGTTGTTGTTTTGACCATTTTTATACATGTTTAAACATTTTTTTTTAATTTTGTGCTAATCACTATATATTCACCTACACCTTCTTACATACCGTAGATACACAAATCTATACAAAATGATGTATAAGTATTCACAAGCATACGCACATATACCGTACATACTATACATGAATACATGCATGTGTGTATGTGTATATGTTAAAACCAGAAAATGCACAGTACTGTATATGTAAAACACTTACAGGGTACATTCAAATATTTAGTTTCAGTCAAATATTTAAATCAGGCGATGCTATAGATGCAGCTGTGTTACTAGTTCTGATACAAAAATTAAACTGATGCTGCTGTTTCTGAAAATGTCCAAACCATTGGCAAACATCCATACATCCATTATCTTTTACCTGCTTCTTCCATTTTGGGTCACGGGGGTCAACCATTCACTCTCTCATTCTCACCTAGGGACAATTTAGAGTTACCAATCAGCTTAACATGCATGTTTCTGCTCTGTGGGAGCTAACTGGAGTACCCAGAGGAAACCCATGCATGCACGAAGAGAACATGCAAACTCTACCCAGAAAAGCCCCCGAACCAGGATTTGAACCGGCAACCTTCTCACTGAGAGGCAGCAGCTCTACCAGATGCGCCACCGTGCTGCACCGTGCTGCACAATTAGCAAACATAAAAATCCAAAAACAAACCACAGAGCAGAAATAAGTTAAAAGAAATACCAGCATTATTTTTTATTAAATTACTGGTTAGAGTTTTCTTATGGGTTTCAGACAGAACCTTACCTGTAGTACATGGCAGTCAGAACAAACTCAGTCTGAAGAATCAGCGAACATTTTTCATGAAAGGACTCAGATTAATAGCTATTCAGCCTGGATCTGTTCCAGAGTGGATTTTAGTTATCTAAAACATATAAGATAAAAAAAAAAAATTTAAAAAAAATGTACAAAGGTACAAGTAAAGTGTGACATAGACAATGGTGACATACAAATCTGTCTCTAGATGGAGGGCAGGAGACTGCAAAAGGCCACATCTTACATTTTATGTCATTGTTATATTCATCAACAACGTTCAGTGACCTTTTCTATAGAAGGACGGGGGCAGTGTCATTGAAAAGACCAATTCCATCAGAAAAGATGGGGTTTGTGATAGGACAAAGGTGATGACTCATATTTGCAGAGGTCCTTCCTGCTTAGGGGCCAAGATGGTCCTGGTCCATATCATATGAGCAAAGTTCCTCACTGAGACAAATAAAGCTGCCAGATTATCTCACTGTAAGGGCTAAAGGTTTGGTTTCTGATTATCCTTTTTATCTGCTACTCATCCATTGTCAGGTCCTACAAGAAAACTCAGACATCCCTCTCTCCAGCTCCTCTTGAGGGATCCCTACGAGTCAGCTGGACTTATTATATCTCCAGTAAGATGTTGGTCTGCACATGGGTTTCCTCACAGTAGTATACGCTTGGAAAACCCATAAAAGAAGACGTCCAGAGGTTATTCAGATGTCCTAACTCAAAACACTGAGCCTAGCACAGAGCCTACGCTGTATGTGAAGGTGCAACCAACTATATTTAATTGGTATCGCTCAACCTCACACACAAGCTCCGGCTCAGTACTTGCAAGAGAAGTCACATTCCAGATCTCTAGAATAATCTGTACTGACCATAGACCCTATGCCGCCTTCATCTCGGCTCAGTCTGCACCAGATCTCAGTGATACTTCTTACAGTTGGTGTGACCATTTGGAAGATTTTATTTATTTATTTTCCCTAGTTAAAACTTTTCCTGTATTATATAATTAAAAACACAAAGTTTGTTTTCTCAGTCATCCAGGTATAAAACAACAAAAAAGGTTGAATCATGTCATCTGGACTTCG
>JARVGV010001740.1:23966076-23977077 GCA_031762435.1 Hypsolebias longignatus | reverse complement strand
ATGAGGGGCGAAACATTTCTTTTTAACAAAAAAACGAAGTCCAGATGACATGATTCAACCTTTTTTGTTGTTATATAATTAAAACTTTTTTTAACAAAGACTGCAAGTTTTGTTTCTTGCAACACGGTAAATGTGAGCAGTGTCACTTTTCATCAGTTGGTTCTGGCTCCACCAAACCCTGAGAGGGAACGTGTGCTGTGTTGTTGTTGGTGTTCAGCTGCTGTGTGCCCTGCAAGTCTCCTGTTGGGTCTGTTTGACATTTGCTGCTGAGACCACAGTGATGCATCATTTTTACTACAACCTGCTGCCTAAAATTACTCTTAAAAGAAGAGACATGGAAACAAATGTTAAAACCTCAAACGCGTACAAATACTGCTTTTTTGTGTGTATTTTATACTGAATATATAATATCATATAAATGTGTGTACTGTCAGGGGAAGAAAAAGTAATAACTCTCACCAAGCTAATGAGGAATTAGCATCTTATTATAAAAGTATCTGATGTCTAAAGGTTTAACTCATCCCCTTCCCCTGTGCACCCTCCCATCCCTTAAAAACTGCACTGATCAAAGTGTTAGAACAAATAATTATCGCCCGCCATCAAAAACAAAAGGTGGATCAATGATGTTCTTGTCCTTGCCTGTGTGTTATTGTGTTCGTTTAGCCAAATAGCTCACGAATCACTGAACAGATTTCAACGTCGCCCTTTGAAAGAAATCACCAGGTTGACGTCTACAACTGATTTACTTTGAGAAAATAAATGAATAAACAACAACGAAAGAAGCAGATTTCCACGAAGGGGCTGGACAGCAGATAAAATACAGAGCACTCAAGTATTAATTAGCTGATGTGTCAGTTCCATCAAAGCAAACACTCATAGTTTGACTTTAATGAAACATTGATGGATTACAGTTCTGGGAGCAGCAAGTAGCCTCCAGGGTTTTGTGACATCTATGTCATCTTTTGTCTCTACAAATTATTTTTGACTTTCTCTGCAGAGCTCTATCAATTGAATAGTAAAATCAGCAGCTCATCATCAGTGGTGCTTCTACAGATGATTCCAGGGGACTGTTATTACTTTGCAAAATGTTAATTCCTTATCCTCTGCACCTGCCAGGGGACTCTTTTAATCATCTTGATTCATAAAAGAACATGATCCCCCCCCACTGCTCCCCCCAGGTTTTTGCTCATCCAGCCTTGCAGGTGCAGTCGAGTCCCATGCTTCTTCAAGGAAAAATGTATACCACCCCTATAAATCACAAAATGTGCAAACAATACAGTTTTTTTTTACTCATGATAATGAGAAATGCAGCAATGTTATTAGCGTACTTGGGTTTAGAAAAGAAAAATTGATTTTTTTTTCCTAGAAAAAAAAAAAAAGATTATTTGACAGAGTGTGTGAGCAGTTCAATCTAAAGTGAGAAAATTGTGACGGGGATGAAATGAGAGTCGGGTGTTAAAAGTGTCAACCAGGTTACACCAACTGGTCGGGAAGAACAGCAGGCTTCTGGGCACACATTGAAAGGAGTTGTCAAAAAATAGCAGATCTCCAAGCAACACTGTTTCCATTGCAGAGCTAGCTTGCTTTCATGTCAGTATGCCATCTATGCCCTGGCAGTGTTTCCCAGCAAAGTATCTCAGACGCAAAAATGCAGCGGGTAAGTTCTGCAGTGTTGTTTATTCTTGTAGATGTGGCTCAAGATCACAAAAAATGCACATTCCTATTGCAGTTTGTCAAAAGGGGTAAACATCCATATTTCAGGGGGTTTAAAGAACATATTTAAAAAAGATGTGTTTTACCTGCTTCTAAAAATAAACGTTTGAATGATAAATCTGCAAATCCTAAAAAAAGGATAACGGTCCCGGGAATTATAATGGAACAAGAATTTAACTCTCGAGTTACCAAAAGTTTGGGATAAAAAAATGTAGCTGAACACACAGAATAACCAAGTAAAGAGAGAATCTGAATAACTGGGGAAAATTGAGTATTATATGGGTGATTCAGAAAGAAAGACACGTGATTGATTACAGATGAGAAACAGGCGTGAGTGAAGCTGAGAACCAGTATTAATGAGTGGGCTAAAATATAATACAAAGTACAGTAAATACATGAATACCTACACAAAAACTGTACAACAAACATGGTAGCAATGAGAAAATATTGGTCATTTACACAACCCTGGACAGTTCATTTAGTCAGGTGTGACACCAGAGTTTGTAGTGTCTCTTTTGGTGAAAATCATTTCATAGCATGTCAAGTGATGATTTCCCTAAGGAGGGGTCAGTTGATGATTTTTAGTATTTATTGATTTTTAAAATGTTTCTTAAACCCACATTTTCAGGAGAAACCTGAAAAACCTGCATTTATTTTGTGAATCCTTATGGAGTGTTCACACAATAATCATTCATTTTTCTGCCGTACATTTTTGGGCACGAGTCTCACCCAGCAGTTTTCAAGCTGTTTCAATAAATCGTATATCAAAATGTTCAGCTCTTCCAGGACAATTGGTATTGATGCAACTTTAGCTTTTTGAAATATTTAGCCTTTTCTGCCATTTCTTTTTCCTCATAGAAAAAGAGCTGAGCTCATTTTACAGCCTTCAGATCTTTAGATCTGTTTACAACCTTTTACTGCTCCTTTCACATTTTGTTCAGGTTCAGCTTCTTTCAGTTTCCTTGTGCAGGTTTAAATTCTTCTTTTCAACTATTTTCATCTAATTTCAGCTGTTTATTCAGATGTTTTGTGCTCTTTTCAGATTATTTCTGCTAACTACAACATTTCTGTGCTTTTTCTAAATTTTTTCCAGATAATTTCTGCTTGTTCTGCTCCTTTCAGCTTATTTGCAAGTTTCAGCTTTTTTTTGCTATTTCAGATACTATTTAGCTGTTTTATGCTAATTTTAACTTTTTCAGCTAATTCCACATTTTTGCACCCATTTCAAACTTTCTTCAGCCTAATCAAGGGTGGGAAAAGTGCTCTTTCTACTTCCAAGCTTTTTACTGATTATTTATTTATTTATTTATTTATTTTTGCTGCTTTCAGCTGATTTTACTCATTTCTGCTTTTTTCAGATTTTTTGCGCTCATTTCTGATTCTTTCATCATTACTGAACAAACACGTTCGTTCTGCGTTCTTCTGGTAATTTAAGCTTTAGCTACCTTGTTAGCATATTTTAGCTAACTTCAACTGTTTTCAGATAAATTTGAAAGATTTGGCTGTTTTTGTTCTAATTTTAGCCTTCTCTGCCAAGTCCACATTTTTAGCTCATTTCAGCTCTTCCCACTTCCTTCTGGTTGTTTGCTTATTTCTGCCTTTTCAGTTACGTTTCAGCTTTTTTATTTTTATTTTTTTTTAGCTAATTTCCCATTTTTTGTGCTCTTTTCTGCTAATTTCAATTCAGCAAAAATGTGCTTTTTCTGCTTTTTGCTAATAAAGACTTGCTCTTCCATTTTCAGCTACATTTAAGCATGTTTTTCAGCTAATTTCAGTTGTTTTTCAGCAAGTTCTTGAGCAATAAGTATTCACACTGCATTTGCGCATGAAATGCAATGGAGCTATTTCCTCACAATGAGGTCTTGAGTTCATTTTACATTTATGAGTGGTTTGCATGTTTTCCTCATGTACAGTATATGCAAGTTTTCTTCAATTACTCCATTTTCCTCCCACAAACTAGGAATGCTCACTATATTTGTTAGTAAAGATAAGTCTATATTTCTACTTCCTGTAAATAAGCACATTAGGGCTGTGCTGTTTATTTTCTTTCCATTTGATGTAAATGAGAAGCATTGGGAGATTAATAAACTTATAGAGGCACAAACAGTTTTCTGGCCTGTGCAAAGTTCACAGATCCCTGATTGCTAACTTTAACCTGTGCGTTCACCGCTCCACTGTTTACTTTAGTTCCTGGACGCAGTCAATGGTCTGCAGGAAGCATCGGTCCAGAACGAGGGAATACCTCTGAGGAGAACGATGGAGAAAGGAGTCATTCAAACCTGGAATGACAAATAGTTGAGGCTGTTTACGTATGCTGTGTTTACACAAGTTGGTGTTTGGTTTGGTGGGTTATTGGGCATTTTGGAATAAATCTACACCTTTCTGCGTAATACAGCTAAAAAAAAAAAAGAGAGAGAACAAAACTGTATGGTGAAGTGTGATTTATTTGAAGGTGATGACACTCTTAAATAACTGAAGTCAACATGAGCAGTCGTATTAAGCTGTGGAATTAGTTTAAATGAACATACAGTATATCCTCGGTTGTAGACAGTGGAAAGTTTTATTTTGAAAGTTTGGCAGCACTGGGCTTGTAACTGTGACATAAACAAAACAGACTAAATGTGCTCACAAATGCTTAATCAAAAGATGGGCTGAAGATCTGGAGAGAAAAAAAAAACGAGTAAGTTTAAATTTTCCCCAGAATCAGATGGAATTAAGGAGCTAGAACAGTTTTTGCTTCATCAACACTTTCCTGATGCACATACCGGTACATGTGATAAATGTCCCTCAGCCCTTGGGGTATCTCATCACATCCTCTAATGATAGTACGCACCAAACTGTCACGTAAAAGGTTGCCTCTCCTTCTCTCCAGGAGTCGCCCAACACAAGATGATTTTTGTTCCTCTGAGCATAAAGGCTTTCTTCATCATGTTTAAACTGATATTTTTGTCTTGTGGCGATTTCTCACCCCAAGTCCAAAGGGGACCTGCCAATCTCCCACAGGGCGCTGGAAGACATAGTGCGGTATTTGAATCAGCACACTAAGTCAGCTATGGTTTTAAATTAAGCGTGATGGGGAGAGGGAGGCGCAGAAGAGGAGGGTGGGGGTCCGGCTGAAACCCTTTAGGCTACACTGGGAGAAAATAACTCTGTTTGTATGAATGTGCAGGGACCACTCCCATCAGCCATGTCCAGACAGTCTTTGGACCTGAGGGTCTAAGATTACTGTGTGCATGCGTGTCCCGCTCTGGGGAATGTAAGGACTACAAAGTTTGTGTTGCTTGAGTTCGAAGTCATTTTCAGCCACTACTCCCACACAGGTCAGAACTAATTAGCGCTAATAATTTGCAATTATGTTGAACTTTTATGGAACTAATAGAGCTGACTGTAACTGAAACTGTCCTAATAGAAGCAAACATACCATGAAGTTGAAGTTGTATTCCTTGAGGGTTATAGATGTTTTGGTCAAAACTTGTAAATAATGTTATTTGTGATCTCATGTGGGATTGTAAGATCCCATATGATCCAACAAAGTGCAGTCAGGTCATCTGGATTATTTATTTATTTTATTCATTATCTTTTTGGGGGGACGTTTCGTCTTTCATCCAAAGGACTTTGTCAGTCCAAGAAGCCACAACAGACTCAGTCCCATAAGCAGGACACTGTGGGTCAACAGTTTGCTGGTTATGAGATGGTTTATGGGGGCCACCCTCTCCGCCATCAACACCTCTGAGGTGATGATGGTGTCTTCTTTTTTTGTGGGGGGAGATGTTTTTTTCTTCATCCAAAGGACTTCATCAGTCCGAGGAGCTGCAACAAACTGTGACCCACAAGCAGCACACTCACATGGTGGGCCAACCAATTTGCTGGTGATAAGATGTTTTCTGGGGCCCTCCCTCTCCCCCGTCAACTCCGCTGAGGCAGCCTGATGAAGTTCTTTGGATGAAGGACAAAACATATCAACAACACAAAAAGAAACCATCCAGATGAACTGACTGAACTTTGTTGGATTTTTTAATTTTTTTACCTGGATTATTGCGTTTTGAACCACTTTGGCTATGGCTGCTTCAGAGGAGTCGACGGGGGAGAGGGCAGGCTCTAGAAACCATCTTATCACCAGTAAACAGGTTGTCCCACTATATGAGTGTGTTGCTTGTGGGACTGAGTTTGTTGTGGCTCCTGATGAAGTCCTGTGGATGAAGGACAAAACAAAACATCTAAAAAGAAAAAGTCCAGATGAACTGACTGACATTTGTTGGATTTTTTTTTTACCTGGATTACTGAGCATGAACTTTGATCCCACAAGATGTGACAGCACTCAGAGTAAGTGTTTTGAATCATTCTCAGGTACTACTGCACCAAATTTTAGGTCAAAATCTATAAAATTAGTGAAGTTTTATACACTTCATTTGTTTTCTTAGGTCAAAAGATTGTATCCAAATCTTTAGTTGTTCAAACCGTTGTAAAATCTATCCAGTGACTTGTTAAATATTTTACTAACAGAGTTGGCTCCAATAGTTAATGCTAGCTCGGTTAGGTAGAGCTCTGAATATGTGTTGTGAATGACCTTCAGCTACTACCACACCTTAATACAGCTCAGTAATTGTAAAAAGAAAATGGCTGAGTTACAGCTACTGTATTTCAGTTTGCTCATGCTATGGAGGCCATCTTGAATACAGCTGACTCGCTGACTCCAAAAGTTATTTAGTTGTAATGTGCAACGATTATGTTCTGCAGGTTTCATTAAAATCAATTCACTTAATCATGACACATTTTGTTTACACTGCAGACAAACACACACACACACCCAGACAAACACAGTCTAGCCTTTCACTTTCAGGGGTTATATTTGTAGAAAATGTAATTTATAATAAGGAAAACAACGATTTAAGATCATCTGTTGAAAACTTGGTTCACATTTTACTAACTGAATTGGATGTTTGTTTGTGGGTTGAAAACATTTCCATAAAAGGCAGAAATGATTGGCGTCAGTATGAGAAAAAACATGCACCTGAACTCACCCGCAGAGGAAAAATTTAGCATTCACTTAATACAATATGACAATATGAAACAACAAGCTTACAAAATGTGAAACCACAAGAGGTCTTATTAATGCCAGCAGTTTCTCAGATCAGCATCACCTTGTGTATGCTGCCATCAGGGAGAAGCTGAAAGCATTGCCACTCAAGGTACTTCAGTCCTCAAGTTCAGCAGGTCTCACACACAAAACAGATCATTATGGGCTGAAGAGCAGGTAATATATCACAGTTTCTGTAGGATTGAGGAGGGGAACTCTTCTCCCTGCAGGCTGCTGTTTGACACATGTGACAGGAGAAGGTACTCAGCGGCAAGTGAGCCTGAGCAGAGACACGCCTGTTCCCTTGGTTAGTGTCTTGTTGGTCCTGTCACTGAGCCTCCAGGAAAACATGCTCGACTTGTCTCGTCACGTCACCGTAACGTTGCAGGTCAGGATGGAGAGAGCTCTTTCAGGATGCCCTGCAGAGCTTGTGCTTCGACCAGCTGAACGACCAGCAAGAGGAGAAACAACAGAAACAACACTGACATGAACTCTGTCCTTCAGCAGCGAGTCCCCTGACACACATCGTAATTTCTGTTATCTGGTTCAAATTTTATATCAGGAAGAAAAAAAAAAAAAAAAAAAGAAAAAAAAAAAAAAACATCATGTTTGATTTAAGAACCAGCTTAAGACATCAACAATGTTGTCAAATTTTAAATAAAAAAATAAAAATAAAACAACAGAGATTTTGTCTAGTTTGTTTCTGGACATTTCTTGTTGCTTTGGGACTTCTGCCCCTGTGCACAATTATGAAAGTTAGACAGATGACAAAGTTTAAGCGTAAAATATAGGAAATAAAAATCCTTCACATTATTGCATCATGCAGTCAGAGGTTGGTATAAGTCCTAACTGTGCTGAATGAGTCCTCCCTTTGAATCCACTTTCATCCTGTCCATCTCCTGCTCCAGAATCATGGTCCTGTAGCACTCCTCTTGGTACTTTTTCTGCACCTCCAAACACTTCTGATTCAACTCTTTTTCCCTAGAGAATTCAAACAAATTAGATCATAGACAGATAAATTAGTCTCATTCAGACACATGAGCTTAAGCACCTAAAGAGACAAATTGTGTATATTTTCTGTAACTGCTTTGATTTGAGTCTAAATGACAAATAGTTTGCATATATGTATGAAGTGCCCATAATCTTGAAGTGAAAACTCATCACATAAGTTTTTTTTTTGTGTGTGTTGAGGAACAATGAAAAACATTGTTTTGATTGCAGTGATGTGCAAAAATATTAAGAATGTCTACTGAAATAATGAAGAATGATGTTTCAAAGGTCAGTGTGTGTTAGCTGATAGACAGGAGACAAGAGAAAGCATGTTTCTGTTTTTTTTTTTGTTTTTTTTGCAGTTGGCATTACTGACATTTATAATAATGTGAGACCACATGTGTCACTTTAGCAGCATTAATATGTACAATGAAAAATGCAATAAAAAAAAAAAAGATCACAAGCTTTCTGCACTGTTACTTTGTCTGTAGGACTTGAACCAGCTCAAGGAGTCTGTCCTTCTCCATACTGAGGATTTTATATTCACTACTCTGGGTCATCAGCTCACTCACATCAGCAGAACACTGTGGACAATTTGAAGAACTCTGGCTCCTATAAATAATATGTGCATAGTTACACAATGATAAAATATGATGTACATTATATACTATTATTAAAAAAACTGCTAAAATATAAACTACAGACCACTTACATGTTATCTAAAGCACTCCCCACCATAGGCATCACCAATTTATGACCATATTTAGAGACTGAACTGGAAAAGATAATAGACAACAACACAGTGGAAGTAAATGCAACAGAAATACTAGTAGTTTGATTACATTTTATAAAGTCTGATTACATTGATCAAAGTGAACTAGTCACTCTTTTTGTTATAAATAACTTTCTCATGAAATTAAAATAACAAACTATTATACACATATACAGTAGTGATCATTTAACCTTATGAAACATACTCTGAAGAAGTGATTCTCTTGTTTCTGTCTCCCTCTTCTGGTGAGAACCTTGAACTGCAGCTTGCTGCTGTGGGGCTTTGTCTGCTCATACAATCCTCCTTCAAAGCCATAAACACACATACTTAATGCATAGATGAGTGATTTTTGAGTCAGTATTATTTTCTATCTGTGTTTAGATTAAAGCAGCACAAAAACACCTTGTTGGAGAGTTGCAGTCTTTTCTGCAGCTCGTTGATTTTGGCCTCTTTTTCAGCAACCACCTGCTTCAGCTTCAGGATCAGTTTGTTCTGTTCTGAAGGCTCGCAGTTCAGATGTTGCTTCGATTTATGTTTGTGCTCTTTATGGTGTTGCCTGAGCTCTTTCAGCACAGTCTGCATCTGGCTCTGCTGCCCCTACAGAAGTAAAAACAACAACAAAAGGTTGCTAGGCAGTTAGGAGTCAAAGATGCTCCTTTTCCCACTTTGTAGCTCATCTCAGTTGCGCGTGGGTTGATTTAACAAGTTTACAAGTTACCCAACAAAGCATGGTGATAAACCCTCTTCCTCCATTTTTATTTATGTAAAAATTAGCCTTAGATTAATAGAATCACATGACCATCTAGATTCATGAACAAGTTGTGTACAAAACAAAATGGAGACGTATATGACCTGTTCTATCAAACTGAGAAAATAACAACTAGGGATGCACAATATTATCAGCATGGTGTCAGTATTGGACGATAATAGCGATAAAGTTAAATATTGGACATCGGCCTTTCCATCAAAATAACCCATCAATATAAAAGGATTCTGTTTTGAGTTAATTTTTAATTTAAGAAACTGTCAACTATATCTAAAGCACTACTTATTATGCACTTTTGACTTGTCGCTTGTGAACAGGTCGGGTTTAGATTTGTGACCATTTACAAGTTTGCACTGTGAGTGTCATTGTGTCAGAGAGAGTACTGGTAAATGTCATGAATACATTTAATCCAAGTTGAAGTGTTACATCATTTTCAGCCATCTTTTTTGGCATCTGCATTTGGTAGCAGACCAAACTGACAAATATCATGCAGAATACATGTAGTGTGGTATTTTAATTTAAAAGAAGAAAAAGCTATGTAGTCTCTGTAAGCAGGTCTAGAAAAAATCTGTATCGATATTGGTTATCTACCAAATAAGTTTTAACATATTGGCATATTAGACAGCAGCCAAAAATCCAATATCGTGCATCCCTAATAGCAACAAAATATAAACTAAGTACAGAGTGAAAATAACTATATTTATCTTATCTAATCTCTTACCAACATGGTGTCCAAAAGCTCAGCATCATGTTTTTTCTTCTCCGACAAGGTGGCGATCCGGACCTTCAACGTTTGTATTTCATTAGACTGAGTTCTGCTCCTGGCTTTAGCGGCCTCCAGCCGTTTCTTCACATCCTCATGTTCTCTCAGCAGCGCTTCGTATTCTGCTGAGATCCTCTGCGAAGTTGCAAACGGGCAGCAGAGACCACTGCATAAACCAATTATTTTTTTCTAAAGGTAGGGTAATTGCTTACACACCTCAAACGCCTCTCTCTTCCCTTTCTCAATCGTGCGGATATGGCTGAGGTTTCTGTCTCTGGGAGGAGTTTTCTGATGAACACCATACTCTTCCTCCACATTAAGGACACTTGACTGTCTGTGCTGACTTGTCTGGTGGAGCTGCTGCTCAAGATCTTTAACCTGTTGTATGATGGCTCAAATCATTACTTTACCATGACATAAAATCCTTTTCCTGTTACGTTGCCTTTTATTTAAAAAGCTTTTTATTTTATACTGTAAGTTACATTTTCTAACTTTAAGAAAAACGTCATCTATTTTGTGCTTACTCTTGTTTGGAGAGCCAGTATCTGCTGTGATCGTCCTCTAAAGCTCCCAGGGCAGCTCAGTAACTGCTGGAGGTTGACTTCCTCCCCAACCTCGCTGACTATTACCTGCAAAAGATCATGTTTTGACATCAAAAAGCATATTAGAATGCAAAATGTGCTAAATGTTGTGCTATCATGTTTAAGGCCTGCTAAATCAAAAAAATAAACTCTATAACAAAACCTATTATAATGAAATGGTTTGTTTACTTTTCAAGCAACAGTTTGCTTATATCATCATCACTATTATAAATATCTGCATAAAATCTTGCCAAGCAGCCAACCCAAAAATGAATTCCCTCCACTAAAAAAATCAAACCTAAACATTTTAAATTAGAATAATAAAGTAATTTATATATA
>JARVGV010001740.1:23856157-23876936 GCA_031762435.1 Hypsolebias longignatus | reverse complement strand
GCAACTTCCAGTTCTTTCTCCTGTCTTTTTGTCAGTGCCACTGTCTCCAGACCATACAACATAGCTGGTCTCACCACAGGCCCTGTTTTTTTCTTGTCAACCTTGAGTTTATACTTTCAAGATCCAAAATGACCAGCTATCTGGGTACAATGATAATAAAGCTTATTCTGATTCTGATGCTGATTCTGAGATGTGGTTCCGACGATTTGTCAACGTTGAACTTGAGAACATTGTTCTCAGTGTAACTCCTACCTCCCTGAATATCTTGAAACAAAACATTGTTTACTTACATTCATTGTTCACTTTTAGTCTAAATACTTATCTCCAAAACTACAAACATTCACTATTTAAGTCCCTCAGCAATGAAGGACATTGGGGCGTGACTTGTCAGTTCTGTCTTAAGCTTTCAGAAGTTGTCAGAGGTTTTAGTTGTTGCAGTTTCTCAGTCTCAACCACAACTGCGTTGACACCCCTCCTTCCTGTGACTGCCTGAAGTGGTTCTAAAAGAGGAGAGCTGAGGTGACTCAAAGCCAGCTGAGCCCTGTTCCCTGTGCTGACTGACAGCCAGACACACACTCAGTCTAATGGTGCATAGATTTATTCTGTCACTCTGTTGCATCTCATCTTTTGTCCGTTCCATTTATTTTTCCCTTCAATCGAACTCTTTTCTGTAAGAATCTCTGAAACGATCTCATCTCTTAGGTTGTGGGAAATGGTGCTGATATAAACAATTGATGTATTGTAATTGCTTGTTGGTGTGTGCAGATCCACAGCCTATTTGTTGACACTTATTTGGATCATATGTAGCAATTTGGCCCTTGTGACAACTTGAAATTGCGTTTGGAAATTATTAAATACAGCATGGTCAAATGTGCTTTATATGTAAAGCTGATATTATTTATTTCCTTTTGCTGATATGATTTTTTTGAGTGATTTGAATGTGATGTATGCATGAAATCAATAATTGTGGAGTATAACTTCCACTGTATATATTAAAGCACCAGTTGTTAAGAAATATCAAGAAGCTTTAGATCCATAAAGTACAGACTTTTACCACCATTCATCCAGCCATCCATCCCATCATCCATCTAGCCCAACCATCCATCCCTCCATCTATCCTTTGATCCATCCATCCCATCATCCATCCATCCATCCATCCATCCATCATCCACCCATACATAAATACATCCCATCCATCATCCATCCATACATACTGTACATCCCATCCAGCCATACATACATACAGCCAGTTATCAATTTGTCCAGCCATCCATCCATCATCCATCTAGCCTATCCATCCATCCCTCCATCTATCCTTGGATCCATCCTTCCCATCATCCATCCATACCATCCATCCATCATCCATCCAATCCATTCATCCATCCATCATCCATCCCATCCATCCATACATCCCATCCATACATCCATTCCATCCATCACATCCATCCATCCATCTATCCATTCCATACATCCATCCTGCCATCCTATCATCCATCGATATATCCATACATACATAAATACATACATACATCCCATACATCCATCTGTCTATCCATCCATCCATCGATATGAAACCAGTAGTGTGCCCGCACTGCCAACTTTATATATTTGATTAGATATTGTACCCACTGTAGTACAGTCACACTATCTTTCAACATGTACAGTTTCACTTCATTTCCACTATTCCATCTGGGTGCTAAACTTAATTTGTATTTGAATATAAGTTTGAGACATGGCAGAGATAAATGCATGGAGTTTCATTTATAAGAATGTCCAAAACATGAAGAATATAATATTATAACTTAGTTGCAGATAAAATGATGCAGAGAATTAAAATATATAACATATAAAAATGTTTCATTGCAGCATTTTATTCAAAACACTGATTATGACACATGTTCAGCCATTACCCCAGCCTGGACAGAGATTTTTGCCTCTTGTCTTATACTTTGGGGTTTGTGACTGAGCTCAGGCTGACAAACATTGATTACTATTAGGAAGAACATCACTTCAAAGATGACTTGACTTAACTTTAAACAGTGATGTAGCAAATTTTTATGTTTATTTGAATCTTTTTTATATAGAAATAAGACCAAAATGATTTTTTCGACCTTATCAAAGTAATTTACTTGAGTCTTTTCTTATCTACTTGTTTTGGCCCTCTAAAGCATCACATGATTTTGGTGACATGTCATCTGAAAACCAAAGTCCTAAAGTGTTGTTTCTTGCCTTTAGGGTACTCACAGTTTCAGGTCAGGAAGTGTTTCTGATAAATGTCACTGTGACCTCACAACGAATCACTAACATTTGGTCCACAGAAAAAGCATACTCTGAGACTGTTTTAACATACTTTATGATATTCATTGTATTTGTTGGTGCAGTGACATCATGGTGGGTTGTTGTCCACTATAACTACAGTTTACAAACCTGCAGTGACAGACAATTGTCACATTGTATTTATTCCATGAACTAAAAATTACCAGTTTTACACAGTAAAGGGGTCTGTCAGTATGAAGAAAAAAACTTCAGTCATTATAAATTATTAAGACTGTTTCAAAGATGTATGTTTCTGTTACTCATTACAAACTTAGCCAACTCTGTATAAGCACATCACTCTGTAACTGGATGCTGGACTTCCTGACTGACAAACGTCATTTTGTTAAGTTAGACAAGCTCTCTTCCTCCTCCATTATCCTGAACACTGGTGTACCACAAGGATGTGTGCTGAGTCTTTTTTTTTTTACTTCCTGATCACCTATGACTGTGTTCCTATTTATGACTTTAATTCCATAATCAAGTTTGCAGATGACACCACAGTGATAGTTCTGATCAGAGGCGATGAAGAGCCGGTCTACAGGGATGAGGTGCAGCATCTGACTACATGGTGTGAGGACAACAATCTGGTGCTTAATACCAATAAAATCAAGGAGATCATCATGGACTTCAGGAGGGCTAGGAGTCAGGCCCACTCCCCCATCAATGTGATAGGAGCTGAGTTAGAACGGGTGTCTGGCTTCAAGTTCTTTGGTACTCACATCTCCGACCATTTCTTGGTCACTTAACACTTCAGTTCAGGTTAAAAAGGCAGAACAGCGTCTTTATTTCCTATGGAGCCTTAAAAAAGCTCACCTGTGCTCAAGGATTTTGCTGGACTTTTAACACTGTTATATCGAGAGCATTCTCACAAACTACATCTTAATATGGCACGGCAACTGCTCTAAATCTGATCGTAAGGCGCCCCAGCGGGTGGTGAAAACTGCCCAACACATCACTGCCACTCAGTTATCCACAACTGAGTGCATTTACCACAAACATTCATCAAGGACGTTTCTCATCCTAACTACTTTCAATCACCTACCAATGGGAAGACGTTATAGGAGCCTCCGCTCCCACACCAGCACATTCAGAAAGAGTTTATTTCCCGGCTGTAACATCATTGAACTCAGCAGTCACTTTAAGGACATCACTTTAAATGCACATGGTACTTTGTTCTTAATGTTGAAATATTCATCATATCTGTATATTTGTACAGTCTAATACTGCACTATTCATACTTGCATTGTATATATTATATTTTTTGTTGCTGTCATAATACATCTGCATATTTTACTTTCATCCACTCTGTACATAATGGGTATTTATACTATATGCATATTCTCATCCAACATTTATACTGTAAATAATAACTCTGCTGAACTCTGTTGTTTATAATGTTCACATTTGAAAGCATTATTCTCCATACTCATTCCATGAATTTTATCTGTAAATAACTAGTAGTATTACTGTACAGTATTTTGCACTTCTGTTTAGATGCTAACTTTATTTCAGTGGCTCTGTACCTGTACTCTGCACAATAAACTTGAATCAAATCCATCCTAATCTAATCTAATCTAATTTGGTATCTTGAATTTAATTATTTATTTGTGCATAAAAGTAATTACACTGATGGAGGCAAATATTTTGAAGCCACATTGTTCTATTAAGACTTTCAAACGGGGATAAATTAAATGCTTTCTGGTAAAGAAGGGCTTGTTGTTTAATTGAATGATGTTGCATTAATATTTTCAAGATTTAGAATCATAGCAAGGTTGTTGATGCAGTAGTCACCCTTTCTGTTTGATGGACCAGGAAAAAAAATACACACACACACACACACAAACACATATACTGCATATATACTTTCTTAAAGATGAATCCTAAATTAGTATTTTTGTTTGAAACTTAATTTCACAGAAATCCTCTGTACATATATGTATCAATACGACTGTATATACTTTTACAACTTCACACTTCTTTTTATATTTCTTTCCAGCTCTACATGTCACGGTATTCCTATGGGGATTTTTAATTTCCTGCTTGAGTTTTCTACTGGATGTGTGTAAACGTATGGAGGGAGCCTGTTTTAATTGGTTTCTCTTGTTAAACAAATCCAGGTCATCTATAAAAATGTACTACAATATAAATAAGGATTTTCTTTTCTGAAATCCTGCAGATTCCTGTTGGAGTAATAATTATTTTATAGATCAGAGGTGTACAATACTGGTCCTTACCCTTGCAAGCTGGAAAACTTGTAAAATAAGCAACGTGCTACTTTCCATTTTGGTATGCAGCTGCATCTAGGCAAAAGAAAGGTCGCTCTCAAAAATTGGGTTGCTACATCAAAATCCAAGATGGCTACCACCATATTCAACCTTTATTTAGGCAGGTTAATCCCATTGAGCCTCGAGGACTCATTTACAAGAGAGACCTGGAGATAAATATGTAAATTGGCCACGCCTATAATTCATCAAAACTATGCTTTCCAGTTTTTATTTTGTTTAAAAGCATAGTTTAGCCAAATGACTGGAGTGGCCAAAGAGTAATCTATGGTGGCCGCCGCCAGGCTTTGCCATTGAGCCTGGTCATGGATAAAATTGCACCCTCCACTTGCCAAGACCCATCACTCTGTGACAGCTAGGATAAGCAAAAAATAAAAACACTGTCCTTTTACACAGTGTAACTCCTACTCACTTGAATATCTTACATCAAAAACATTAAGGTTTTCTTGCATTCTCTGTTCTTTCAGTATCAGATTTTTTCTTTCATTCAACCTTTATTTAGACAGGTTAATCACATTGAGCCTCTGGGACTCATTTACAAGAGAGACCTGATAGAATCAGCCTTTATGTCATTGCACAAACGAAATTACATTTCAATAACGAATTAAATTACAATTTCCAGTCCAGAAAAAACACATCCTGAAAACTTTGAACATTCACTACTCAAACCCCTCATCTACCGGTAACATCGGCATACTGCTTGTTTCAAATGAAATTAACTCTGATTTTCATTAGAAAACAATCTGTGTTAGTTTAAAAAATGGTGATAAATCAACATTCCTTTTAATTATTTGTTTCTGTTTCTTTCTGTTTCTTTGTCTAGACACATTGAGGGGCATCCCAGTATCCAGTGGGATGAATGGGAGTGGGATGGTTCCCACCAGCCTCAGTGGGCAGCAGCTGGCCTCTGCCATCCCCTCACCCACAGCTGGGAAGTCCTGGCGCAGCAAGTCCATGAACCTCAAGCACAGCGCAACTTCCTCCATGCTGGCAAGCCCTACACACTCACCTTCAACTACTCCTTCCCCACAGGCACTGGAAGGCGTTCAATCACATGGATGTGATGGGTCGAAAGTTGGGTCAGGTGTTCCTTCTCCCCAGAGATCAATGTTAGAGAAGTTTCGCTTAATCAACCCTCGTTCAGCTTCAAGAGCATCACCATCTATGGCAGAAATGGCTCTACAGGAAGAAGATGACCTGTCAGAGTATGGTGAAGATGGATTAACCCCCACGGGCTCAATGTGCAGCAGTGGCAATAGCAGTGCTACAGCCAAGCAAGTACCTGCAAAGACCCCAGCAGCATCCCTTTCTGCTCCCAGCAAAACCTCATCTTCATCCATCTTCTCATCTTCTAAAGCCAGTGGCAGCAGGTCTTTGACTCCATGTAAAGACAAGGATGACAAAAGCAAACATGGAAAGTCTTCTAAAGACAACTCACCTCCAAAAGAGGAGCGGGAGAATTTTACTGACTCCACAAAAAAGACCTCGAAAATTGCAAGCTTCATCCCCAAGGGAGGAAAGGCATCATCAGGGAAGAAAGATGGCAGCACCTCCTCAGCTTCCAGTGGCATACCAAAACCGGGACTTAAAGTGCCCTCCACAACATCGGCAAAGTCTCAGAGCTCGTCCCAAACCCAGAACCAAGTTGCCTTAAACAGCAGTGGCAACATGCGGGCAGGAGAAGGTGAAAAAGCCAAACTATCCAAAGGAGGACAAGGTGGGAGTTTTTACATACAGCGCTCCACTAGTGGCCCAGAAGGCAAGCGGACAAGCATGACCTCATCAACCAGTACATCAGCCCTGTCTGGGTCCAGTGGGATGCTGGGAGGAGGAGCAGGAGGAGGGGGTGGTGCACTTGGAGGGAATGGATTAGTTCAGCTTCCTCAACAGCAGCAGCATAACCACCCCAATACCGCCACTGTTGCACCTTTTATGTACAGGTGAGTTGTACATTATGAAGGACACCGTTTTAGATTCAAGGTTCTTTATTGTCATTTGCATCACATCTGGTACATGAGGTGGAAGAAAATTGTGTACTCAAGGTCCCAGTTACACCCAAGATAGCAATATATAAGGTTTAAAATAAATAGTATACAGGCAGTCACCGACTTATGGCGCCATCGACTTACGGCATTTTGGACTTATGGCGCCGCCCCCCAGTGACGTCATCACACCTCACGTTGTCTTTTTTATGCAGCATTTTATATTTTTTTCGATTTTTTTGAGGGTATTTTGTTAGCTAACTGCTTGGAAACACAGCAAAACGGCATTTTAAGTGCGCTGCTGTTGTGTTACATTGAAAAAAACGTGTTTAAAACTACGTTTACGGCCGCCACGTGGGTAGCGCTCCGATTTACGGCCGAAAATCCGGAGTTACGGCCGCCACGTGGGTTGAGCTCTGACTTACAGCAAATCGAGATATGAACGGGCCGTAGGAACGGATCTCGTTTGTAACTCGGTGACTGCCTGTATATTAATCGCTTCAGTGTGTAAGTTGCGGAATTGCAAATTTATGCAAAAAGGTGCGACTGATACAGAGAAAAATACGGTAAGTAAAAATTTCTAATTCAAATATGGCAAGCTGAAAAGTTTCAGTGCTGACCTGAATAAGAACAATATCAATAATTATTAGACGGCAGCTCTGAAGCTGAATGTAGTCCACAAGTTGAACTAAAACCAGAGAACCGTTGTCAGACCAACAGGATCTGATTTTGTTCCCAAGAGGCTTTTGTGATATTACTAATGTTTGGCTTTCTCTCTGTTCAAGTTCCCTGTTCGGTGCAGCTGAGGTGAGGTGACTGAAGCTAACAGCAAATAGTTCCTGCAAACTTTGAGGTGTGAATCAGTATGAACGCTCTACCAACGTTTAAAGCAGATGGTGCAACATAAAAACGGAGTCCTGCTTCTCTGCGATCAGAGCAGAGTTGAGTCAGTGGAAGTGTCCAACAATCTGCTATGGAAGATGATTTGTTTCACAGAATCATCTGGGAAGTCCTCTGTAGCAACCACATGCAAGTAAACTTGAAGCCGCCTCTGGTTGTCGTCGGACCACATAAGAATACAGCTTCGGGTAAAACAGGCAAATTTCTGAGCCACAAGATACAGGTCCACTTTTCTCATTGTCACAGTAAACTTAAAAGTAAAATAATTCTTGTGCAGGTCTTTACATGGATATATTTGTTCAAATTACTTAGAAATAAAGAACTACTTCCTGTACTAAATGCCATAATATAAGACTGGAACCATTTTTATCTTAAAAGTACACAACTGAACCTGCAAACATTTTCCTGCAAACCCTTAAAATAAGGTGCAGCATTTCAGGAAGAACCAATAAATTAAATAAAATCCTAATGATGCCTGGCTGGAGCTATTATTGGCTGATACTTGGTTGAACTTGGCCCCTCTGAGATCCTTTTTAACCTAGTCGAAAAGGATCCAAAAGCAGGACACAGGAGTCCTAAATCAGTCAGTTTCCCTAAACAAAATAAAAAGCACTCCTGCAAGAGGTAAATCAAGACACAGAAAATGACTTCATATGAAAACAGACTAAGACCAAAGGCAACATGAGGAGCAGGTGTGGAGATAAATTAATTGGGAGCAGGAGAACAACAAGCAAGATGGACAAACGGGTTCATTAGCTGTGTGCATTAAGTTTCTTCAACCAGCAGCTGTGGGTCATGTTATCGTCTGGTGCAGATCAGTTCTTTGAGCGTGCCACTGTGACGATCCTGATTCTCGTTCTGAGAGATTGTTGTGGTCAGACCTCAGACCCTCGAGCCAAAACAGTTTCATACTCAAGTGGGATTGTTTGATCTCAGCTTTGGGCGGATCTGTTTTCGTCTCGTGACCCCAACCCTGGCAGTACACTTTGAATCTCTCACCAGGGAACATCCTATTCCATTTTCTTGTGTCTGCCTCCGAGCACAGCGGCTCAGTTGGTTGAGCTGTTGCCACGCAGTGAGAAGGTTGCTGGTTCGAATCCCAGCCGGGGAGACCATTCTGGGTGAAGTTTGCATGTTCTCACCGTACATGCGTGCGTTTTCTCTGGGTACTCGATTCCTTCCACAGACCAAAAACTTGCACATTATAGGCTGATTGAACTCTACATTGTTCCTGGGTGTGAATGAGAGAGTGAATGGTTCTTTCTCGTTTGTCTCTATGTGTCCCTATGATAGATCGGAGACATGTCCCGGGTGTCCCCTGCCTCTCGCACAGTGACTGCTGGATATGGGCCAGTGACCCCCCGTGACCCCAAAATGGAAGAAGCAGATAAAAGATAATGGATGGATAATGACATTTTTGGGGGCGAAGAGACTGAGAACATGATGTAAGACAGATTTATTACCAACATGCTCTTAGACAATATTAAATGTATTTAACATTTTATTATGTAACTAACAAAACCAGAACAATACAACTTATGTGTTGCTTAGTGCAATATCTTGAGTGCTAAAGAAGTGGAAAATTAAAATAATAATAATAATAAATAAATAATTTTTGACATTTTAAGTGAGACATCATGCAAAAAAAAAAAAAAAAAAAGAAAAGGTAAAACAAACACACAAACAAACTGATGGAAAGCCGGCCCTTACAAACTCCTCATTCAGTGGTTCATGTTTTTACTTTGAGTCATTTTTTACCTCCTGCTGCACATTTCGTACAACAACTGGCGCTGCTGTGCTTCTCCACCCTGGTGCCACTTGCAGTCTTCGTGTGTGGCACCTGTCAAGTTTACAGCCACAGATAGCATCACTTCAATCCTGACACATGCTCCGACGCTGAGATGTGGTTTCTCTCATAACTTTTGGCCTGAGAGCTTGACAAACAGAAGGGGACTTTCCCCAAGGAGCTGCATATTTGTCTGGTACCTGCACCTCTTTAGTGATATTTTGTCTTTCCAGTAACCTCATATATGAGGGGAAAACAAGGAAATACATCACAGAGTATAGGATGACCGCAGAGCCACCATGGTAACATGATAAACATCATGTCTGCCGTTAGTTAGGGGAAAAAGGCAACTAAAATGAGTCACTGATTCTCATTTTTCATTCGTGTATCCATCCTGCCTCAACAACATATACTGCACTCTAAAGAAAACAAGTGGGCCAGAAAGCGGTGGGTGGGTTTGTGCTACAGTTGCACTTTTGGCTTTGCTCTGGTGAAAATCGGTGGAGGAAAAAGTGAGCTGAAAAGGGTCACGCCCAGCCAGCATCAGGTGAGTCATTTTATGTCAGTTCAGGTTGCAGTAGGTCCAAACCACCAGTGTGAATTCTTGCAGCCAACGTAGGTCAAACATTTATGGGTGAGAGAAGGGAAAAAGCACCGTACACTGAATTCATCCTCCTGCTCTTGACAGGTGTGTTTATACGTGTTTGTTTTGTTTGTTTGCTTAGTTTACCTAAATTCCCTCTTTGCTGAAGTCCCTGTTGGCACTGCCAAATGACTGCATCCATCGCTCTGGAGCTTTTTTTTTTAAATATTGCATTCTTAGAAAGATTGCATAAATATATTAATGCTCATCCATGAAATTATTTTTAGCATTTATTTCTGATTATAAGTTAAGCGTTTAACATTCTAAGCGATTGACTGAGACCAAGACAAAGCCACTGTTAGCATATTTATATTAAAGCTGCTATGCGTGGCTGTACATTATTAAGTACAGCCGGATCACAGGTTGGGGGCTGCAGACTTTAAAGGCTGAAGTTGAAAGTCAAAATATGATTGTAACAATAAAAGTTGTTTGTGTTGGAAGATTATATAACTATAACCTATTGCCATGTCCTACTAGTGGGTTGAAAATGCTACAGGATATTATCAGGGATTTATAGGACCATCCATTCATCATTCCGTCAACTTTTACCTGCTTCTTCATTTTCAGGTGGCAGGGTTCACTGGGACCCATATCCAGCTGCCACTGTGTGAGCGGCGGGGGACACGCTGAACAGGTTGCAAGTCCATCACAGGGCTGCAGAGAGACAAGCTAGACAAACAACCATTTGCACTCTCACACACCCAGCGACAACTTAGAGTTGCAAGTTAGCCTAACATGCATGTTTTTGATCTTTGATGAGTACCCAGAGAAAACCAACGCATGCACAGAGAGAAGATGCAAACTCCATCCAGAAAGGCCCCCGGCTGGAGTTCGATCCGGCAACCTTCTTGCTGAGACCAACTGTGCTGCTGTGCTGCTTATAGGAATACCCACTGGTCTAAAATATCCTGATGCATGTTCAATAAATCTAACGTCACCTCGTTTGACCCACTGGTTTACTTTGATTTTTATATGGACTGGATTACCTGGATTATCTCAGTGGAGGTGCGGACAACCAGCTTTTCATCGCAACATGTTCAGTGTGTGGAAATCTTTTACACTAGAAACAACGCAAAGCAAGACAGCAACATGCAATGTTTGCAAAGCCGTTGCACCGAGAGGCGGAAGCTCCGTCGTAATCTACAATACAAAAAAAAAAAAAAAAGCACCACATTAAAGAGCACGAGGATTTTTACAGCCAGGAGGCAGAAAGACGAAAGTATCTGGCAGGAATCACTTGTAGAGTCATTCCAAAAAACAAGGTAAACTTCTACCAGACAATGTGAAAGATAAAGGAATTACCGAGAAGTTGCTTCATTTTGTTGGACTCAATGGCCAACCACGATCAGTTATAGAAAATGAAGGATTTCGCAATCTGACTGACTACTTACAGCCCAGATATAGTTTACCCTCCAAGAGATACTTTGTATTCATCAGACTGTTACCTGAACTATACAATCAAGTCTCACCCAAGTTAGCTAACAAGTTTGAAGGAGTTCCAGCCCTGAGCAGATGTTTGGACTTCAGATGTCTGCCCGTCACTGATAATCCTCACTGTGCACTGGGTTGATACCACTCCCTCAGTGTAAACCTTTTGAGGAGTCATTTACTTTTTATTTTCTTTTGAAGAATAGTGACAGACTCTGGCATAAGCCCTTAATGCAGGTCACCTTCCACACCAAACCTCGTGCTGCACTTGATTTTATTGATGGTATGTGTGTAAGATATTTATATATGTTGCACTTTTCCTTGTTGCTGCCATGAGCAAGAATATATTTTAATTTACGCTGATCAGATTCACATTGTTTTTTTGTTTTGTTTTTTATTCAACCTTTATTTATACAGGCTAGTCTCATTGAGCCACGACTCATTTACAAAAGAGACCTGTTCCAGACAGAGCATATAAAAAGACAACAATAACAATAAACTACAGTAAAATGCAGTTAAAACAGCAGTTGTTTAATCAAACAATAAATCAAGATGCTGTAAAACAAGGTACTAAAAACCATATATTTACTTTAATGTGTCCATTGACCTTATCAAATGTTTAAAAACCCCGAAATAAATTAACGTGGACAGCTTCAGTTCCTGTTGCAAGGTGTTCCAGGTCGCAGGATTTTGCATTTTCTCTTTGATAACATATGTTTTTACATTTATTGCACTTTTCTTTTATACCCGACATAAGAAAACCTTGATTTGCTGCTGCTGTAAGAGCCAGTATACTTCACTATGTGCTGATCAGATGAAGCAGCTCTTTGTATTTTTATTTGGAGAGTGGTAGTGTTAGAGAAGTTTGCCCGTGTTGGATTTAATAAATACTGACAGTCGGTTTGAAACTATTGCAGTTGCATATTTGTTTTCAGGATTACATGTTAAATGATTTCCTGTTTTTCTGACTTCCTTTTCTGAACTTGTACTTATCTCAAGTTACATAATATCATACTTGTCTATCACAGCCTCATATAAAGTCAATAATAATAATGATAATGATAATTTTAAAGCAAACAGAGCTCTGGTATCGAAATAGTGTTGATATTGACATGCGGTATATCCAAATTCAGGTATTGGGATCGGATCGGAAGTGAAAAAAATGTGGATCAGTGCATCCCTAGCCCCAAGTGCCATCTGTAACGGTCCCTTTTTAAGTAATAGGGGATTTTAGTTGAAATTCTGGCATGAAAGGTGACAAGTGATATGCCTTCAGTAAATGTTAGGTCTTTAAATTTAATTAAATTATAAACTGCAACATCAAATGTTTATGTGACTGGGCATGGTTTTATTCAGACAGGAAACAGTGCATGCAATATTGGCATTATAAAGAAAACGTAGTGCACTGCATCTTTTTTAAGGGGCTAAACTCTGTGTTCAGAGCACAACTTCCTACTTCTAAAAAAATGGTCTACTTCTACTTTCTTTTCTTCCACTTTGCTTTTAATCTGCCTTGACACTGTTTGGCAGCATATAAACCAGCCGTAACACCCATTTGAAAAAAATAAAAAATAAAAAATGGTATAGACTTAACAGTAACAGATTATTTTTTGTGGTTAAAGCGGTTATAAACTGAATCCACCATCCTTTTACTGTCAAAACTACGAATGCGTTGAAAAAGATTCAAAGAGTTCATTGAGGAGTTGTACGTAAGGAGAAGATCTTTGTTGGGTCATGCAGTTTGTTTGGATGTACACTTCCCAAATTTGCATGAAGTCCATACAAGTGGTTCTGACATGAAAACACACACATAAAAAATAATAAAATAAAATAACGTTTGACTATAGTCACATCAAAAGCTGGAAAAACCAAGTAAATCAGAAACAGAGTCTCCGTGACGTGAGAAGAATTCATTGTCTTCTGAACGATTTCCAAATTTGTGGCAATAAATCAAACTTTAAAACAATGTGCAAAATGTGCCGTCACATGGAATCAAACAGTTCGCCACAACTTTGAAGACGACACCAGTGACAGGTTCATGAACTGGTGGAATTTGACTAAAAAGAGAAGGGGGAAAGAATGCAACAACAGCCTTGGGGGAAAAAAAAGAGAACAATCAAAGCATCAGTTCATCTGGACTTGCAAAGCTGCCATTATTTTTTTCTTCCTTAACAGCATAACATATAACGTGTTTATTGCGGGTAAATTTTCTGATGACAAGTGATGAGGAGAATTTGATTTTGTTTTTGCGTGTGACTCAAAATGAGGAGTCACCTCATCTTGTTTTCCTAATTGTGGGCTGAAGTGGTCCAATAGTTACTGTTGTGTCCCCAGCCTGTGGTCTCGGCGTCTTTAGACAGGAAGATAAATGCGCCTGCTGTGGGCAGCGTCATTATTAATGTAAAGTGACATCATCGCGTGGTCTGCTTAACGGCAATCAGGCCTCGCTTTCTGCAGCCACTCTATGCGCTCCAGATGTTGGTTTGATTAAAGGCCTAAATGATACTGAAGGGGCTGAGAGGGAGGAGGAGATGTAGCCCAGGTCAACGACTGGATTCTAATTCCCTCAAAAGTAAAACACATGGACGGAAGTTTTCCATCTTCAGCGTGTCTCCTACACGGCTTCATCAAAGATGGCCGATACCTGGTTTCAAGCAACTGCACACGATGACGCGTACAATAACGCAACCGTTTGTCATTGTTTGAACAGAAATACTGCGACGACTGAACGTATATTCAAAATGTTAACCAACGTTTATCATCCTCTGAGGACGATGTCACCATATTGTTGATTTTCTTGACTTTTCATTTGTCCTCAGGGTGCATAACACGACTGCAGATTACAAAACACAGCGACGAAATGGAAAAGCACAAGACACATTTCACAGCATTTAAGAAGACACACACAAAACCAATAATCCAGAGCATCATTTTTATGTCCACTCATTTTGAGCCCCATTTAGGTAGTCTCTGATGTCCTGGAGGTTTTCAGTTTACTGTCCTGATCCACGTTCAGTCTTGCTTGAATTTTGATCATGTTCAGAAAGATTGCAGAACAATTTCCTCATCAAAATAGTTGCAGAGTTGCTGCAGCTTTTCTCTTGGGGGGGGGGGGGGGTCACATAATCAAGATTTACATTTGGACATCTGTATGGGAGCTGTCCTCTGACAGAAAACGTCCAGGTTGAAAAACCACGCCAACAAGATATAATGATGAATAAAGCTGGTCCAAATGTTTGCATCTGTGTGATCAAATCATAAGACTGTTGCCGAGGCAGGTACAAAGCAAACCGAGGTGAGCATTGGGAAAATGTGCACGGTCTAAAATACAGTTTTGCAAGCCGTGCACACACAAACAGGCCATAATTTTCAAAAACTGGCCACTTACAATGCAGATGCATGGCTCACTGGTCACTGAATCAGAAACAGAATTCACAAGACCAACTCAAAATGTGTACTTTCTGTCGTCACTGTCTGGCAGATCCCACTCATCCGCTACACGCTCAGTTCAGTCTTCTGCCTTCTGGCAGAAGATATGGCCTACCTAGGTGTAGAACAAACAGATTTAAAAACTCCTTCATCCACTCAGTTATTGGATTTTTTAACAGAAATTAGGTTTAAAGATGTATCTCGTCTTCTATGTATTTATTTTTTTATCTTGAATCTTACTTAGGATGAACTGTTTGCTCTTATTAAATTGTACCTTCTGTAATGTTTTTATGTATTTTAATCTGTAATGGAGGTACTTTTTATTATTTTTGTCCTTCTTTTTATCCTGTTTTATATTATAGTTTGTATGTGTTGGCTGTCTCACTACCATTACCTGCTGTAGATGAATTGCCCCTCGGGGACCTAATAAAGTTGAAGTTGATTATAGTCTCCATCAGTCACAGCTCCGTGAGACACGACCTTTAATCCTGTTCATGGCGAGGGGCTTCTTCATTGGGCGAAAGATGCTTGCACACCAAGTTTGGGCTCAATAGCTCTAAAATAGCCTGACCTACAGCCACACGTTTGTGTTTCCTAAGTTCAGTTGGCTGTGGCAGCCATCTTTAATTGGTCTGAGTTCAGAACCCAGTGATTACTTTCTGAGAGTTTAATCCAAATCTGTTCAGTTTCATGAGAAATTTTACTAATGCCACAGACAAAAAAAATAAATCACACAGACACAACAGCATCACTGCTTTGCCTTCAGCAGTGGGTGATAATAAAAAAAATTCAATTCAATTCAGTTTATTTAAAACTAAATACTATTTATCTGAGGAGCCGACTGTTTTGAGTTTAACTCCATTGCAGCCTCTCATCTTGAGCAAACACGAAGGCGACAGTAGAAAGGAAAAACTCCCTCATGAGGAAAAACCTCCAGCAGAACCAAGCTCAGGACAAACGGCCATCTGCTTTGACGGTTGGGTTTGAGAGGAACAGATACACAATGGCAGGTCCAGAATCACATGTTAAGATATAAATAGTATCCAATGAAAACTATTCAATTTTAACAATTAATTTAAGGAAATTAGGTAAATTTGTCCTCCAGTAGTCTAAGCCCATGGCAGCACAACAAGCCAACCCTAACTATAGGATTTATCCAAAAGGAAAGTCTTGAACCCAGTCTTCAAACTGGACAATGTGTCAGCCTCACGGACAGAAACTGGAAGTTGGTTCCACCGGAGAGGAGCCTGATAACTGAAAGATCTTCCTCACATTCTGCTTTTGGAAACTCTAGGAACCACAAGTAAACCTGCAGTCTGAGAGGGAAGTGCTCTGTTAGGAAAATATGGAACAATAAGATCTCTATAAGATGGAGCTAGGTTGATGAGAGCTTTGTAGGTTAGATGTAAGATTTTGAATTCTGGATTTGACAGAGAGCCACAGGAGAGAAGCTAAAACTCTCCCACTAACTCCAGTTAAGACTCTGGCAGCAGCATGTTGGATCAACTGAAAACTTTTTAAAGACATATTTGGACACCTGTAAGAGTACCACTTGCTGCAGCCCCAAGATGGCCGCTAATTACCACCAGCTGTCGGTCATCTGCCTGATGAGATCCAGCTCTACTTAAGGCTGCAGCCAAGTTGTACTCTTGGCTGGAGCATTGATTCCGTTCCCGATAGTTATGTCTCACCAGTAAATATTGAAAGTACAGTACAGATATACTTATGGTTTACCTTGCTTTTTGTGCCTGCGGTTATCCTGTTGCCCCGGGTTCTGTTCTGGTTCTGCCTTGGTCCTGTTCCTCGTTCCTTGTGCCTTGCCATCCAGCCACTTGCCTGCCTGTTAAAACATCTCTGGAACCATTTGGATTCACAACACCCCATTGCATCATCCAAACCTGTAAGAGAAAACAAGTACCAGTGCTAAGTCCCTCTGCCTGCTCCACCTGACCTTGTCCTTCCTCCTCAGGCGTTCCAGATTATCAGCTCTTTGAATTTAAATATGTTCTTCACTGTAAATACCAAACACCGTTTATTTTTCCAAGCCTGAGTCTTGTGTCGTTCCGGGTCTCGTACCATATGGCTGTCCTGAATCATAACACACATATAACAAACCATTCCAATAGTCCAGTCTAGACATGACAAATGCATGAACCAGTTTTTCTGCATCATTTTTAGATGTTTCTAATTTTTATGATTTACGCATTTGGAAGAAGGTGGTTCTAGTAACCATTTTAGTAACCATTTTTCATTTTTCAATTTAGTAAGCGATGTTAGTAAAACACATCAGCTTTGATGTTTGTCAGCCTCCTCAAATCATAAGCCATTTCAGGCTCATGCACTGTCCTCTTTAAAGTTGGCATTTTGTCACTTACATTTCTGTTGGATGAGCTAAAGAAATTAGCCTCGGAGGACACAAACAAAGCAAATCTTCTGTTTACTATTGTGGATGCTCATTTTATAACATGTTTAGTTAAATTCTTTAGACATATTTTCTTTGGTTTCTTCAATTAATGTCCTTCATGCTCTTTTCAGAATAAAATTACATCTGTTTTTATTTTTTTATTTTATTTTATGTATTGATCAATTTCACAAGGCCAGTTGTAAAGTTTATAACCTTGGGAGCTTCATGTCTTAAAACAACTGCAGTTTTACTTCCTTAAGTTGGGCTCGGGCTACAGAAGTTTTGCCTCCATTTATCCCTGATTCACCCCAGAGGAAAACTCTCGTCCAAGTTGTTGCGGTCCCCATTCGTGTCTGCTTTCCCAATGATAAAATGCTCCTCAGTGACTCCCTCCGGTACAATAACTGGTGTTCATGCACATAGCTAATGTTTCCTTTGCTGCACACATAGCCAATATTCTCATTAATATGCAATCCTTTAACTTATCCAGCAGTATCACACGAAAGTGTCCCATCTAAACATGAATAATCTGAATAATTTGACAATTTTTTTTATTTATTTTAGAAAACTGAGGACATCATGTTCAAAGGTTTTCTTATGCGAATGGTGCAAAGATGTGTTTGGTCTCATCCCAGCACTATTAAAAACACTACAGTATTAAAAATATTAAGCTATGTTAAATATATATATTCTCTATTTAAGTGTTCAGTTTGGATAATTTGGTATACTTTGAAGTTGAAAACAACAAATGACCATGTGCTGTTAAGGTGCTTTTAATTTAACAACAGTTGATGGTAATAAAAAAGGGTATCTCTTTGTCTCTTTAAAGATAAAAACATTTAGATACCAGTGTGTTGACAATCATTCAAAGAGGGAAATCGGAGCATATTTTCTCCATTTTTACATTTATTTTACCGTAATCTAAGCAATTCTTCAGCCATCTGTTTATAATAATAGTAATTAAAATGTGCTTTCATTTTGAATCAAGTACTCATAATTGGAATTTTCTGTTGCGATGCGTAAATGACAGACTGTTTTGGTACCACGTTGCAATAAGGCTCCCCTTTTCGATGACTAACAAATAGTTTATAGATAGTTATTAATTCCTCTATAAATACTTTATAAATAATTAATAACTGCTTATTATGCCTTAATTAAGGGTGACAGAGACAAAATTGACCAGTTTCTTGCCAAATCTGTTCATACTACCACGATAAGCATTTGCAAACCTAATTTCTTTATATAATATTGTACTTTATCACTTCATTATCAGTATCTACAACTAATATTATACCCTAAGAAATAGTTTCACTGTATTATAAGTACAGTATCTACATGTACATTAATATTATACACAAAAAATAGGTTTACAAATGCTATTATGCTCACAAGGTAATAACTTAGTCTTAGTATGAAATGTTTAATATAACAACTCTAGATGAAATATATAGGTGAACAGATTTGGCAAGAAACTAGTCAGTTTTGTCTTTGTCACCCTTAATTAATGCATAATAAGCAGTTTTTTTTATGATTTATAAAGTATTTATAGAGGAATTAATAACTATCTATAAACTATTTATTAGCCATTTTTAAGTGGAGCCTTATTGTAAAGTGGTGCCACTGTTTTTCTTCAAAACATATTAGTCTTTGTATTATCTTTAGTCTCTTACTTAACACATCGTCATTGTAAAATCTTCATTGTAAAATTTTCATTGTAAAAGCTCTGTTTTGTGTCATTCATGTCAAAGTGAAAAATACAAGTGTTGCAAAGACTAATGTCTTTTTAAACCAGTTTTCTTCTGAACAATGATGCTTCAGCATGGAGTGTGTCCAAAGAGAGTTGGATGCAAACATGTATGAGCTGCTTGGAGATTTGGACATGCATTAATGAGGAGCAGCTTGATTTACAGATTATATTTCTTATCCGAATGAAAAGAGGCGCATTTCAGAAGAAGAAGCCATTCTATGAGGGGGCAGCAGAACTCGCCTGGAGAGCCTCACTCTGTGACTTTTATCACAAAAACGTGATGGGAGTCAGTGTCTAATGGCTCTCATTTGATCTCCGTGCTTTGCTGGACTGTCTACTGTCAGCTTCAGACCATATCAGTTTTAAACATCTAGAATATTTCACAATTTCTCCCATTATGATGAAGCAGATAATTATTTTGCAATAAGTTGGCCTGGCTGTAACAACTGCAAGCACATTTAAGCCTGAGGATGTTACTTGGCTAGCTGGAAAGAAACTGTCAACAATTGCGCGAAAGCTTTTCAACCAATAAACATTCCCCGAAAAACCTCTCCAGATCCAGATTAAAACCCTGTTTGCCTGTTCTGTCCTACAACGACAGTGTGTTGTGATCATGGACAGGCTTTCTGTCTGTGCAGAAACGATTACCACAATTGTGCATCTGAGAAAAGATGAAAAGCCACATCTGGACCTGAGAGGTGGCCCTTAGTAGGTCTGTTCCACCATAGCGTGCTATCTGCTGCATCTTTGAAAACCTCAAGGTGAACGGGATGAACAAAACCACATGTGACTCGCCAGTGATTTCACACTGCAAGAGGCAGGTCAGGTCAGTCTCCATCTCACCGTGTTTCAGAACAGTTCTTTGAACCCCGAGGCCAGAAGTCTGCTAACTCCATCATGAACACAACATGAATGTTTCAGCTTATTCTGCTATGTGGCCAAATTGTCCCTTTGACTAATACACTCAGATTTATTATGTTTGAAAATGTTGCTGGTGCTCTGTACATTAACTAAACTGTTAAATATCTTTATATCTTTGCATATTTACAACTAGAAAAGTTGCAGTTCCTGTGAAAATTCAGCATGAATGCTTATTGCTGAATGCTGCTGAAGAAGATGAAACTGTTAATGCTGATTACATTTGAACAGCTCACGTTTTAAATAAAAGCAGGAAGCAGTAGAAAAACTGCAGAAAAAATGCAGAAACAGCTAAATGAAGCAGAAATTAGCAGAATAAACTGGAATTGCCAAAAAAAAGTAGCTGAAAAAGCTAAACAAAATACTGTACTGAAATTTGTAAAAAATATACAGTATACATATAATAATAAAAAAAAATGTAGCAGAAAAAGCAGACTTTAGCACAATTAGAAAAAAAGCTGAAAAATCTAAATGAGCAGTAGCAAATTTTAAAGAGCACAAAGTGTGTGAAAGATTTGAAGATAGCTCCATTTATCTTCAGAAAAAATAATAACATGGGTGAGAAAGCTAAATGTTTCAAAAAGTTAGCATTGTTCAAATATCAAGTCATGGCAGGAATGTCACCCGCTTAGAACAGTATCAACCTTTAAATGGCCGTTATTACTTATTATCAGCCCCATAAGTAGTGGTCGAAATGCCCCTCCTTTACCTCCTACTATGTTCAAAGTTACGTTGTTAGCTTAGCGCTCATCATAGCTTTGCATGTTTAGGTTTAGAGTAAAGCGTCTCCTGTTAGGTTTCGGGTCTTGGTTAGGTTTAGCCACAACGGTAAGGGGGTTAAGTTTAGGTTTGGTCCTCTGGGACAGATATAAGGTTAGGTTTAGGCACAAGGGCAAGGTGGTTAAGTTTAGGTTTGGGCGTCTCGGTCAGGTGTAAGGTTACGT
>JARVGV010001740.1:23805974-23828905 GCA_031762435.1 Hypsolebias longignatus | reverse complement strand
AGCCAGGTCTCTCTTGTAAATGAGTCCTCGCGGCTCAATGAGATTAACCTGCCTAAATAAAGGTTGAATGAATGAAATGTTCAGGCTGTTGCTTAATAAACCTTAATTATAATGTATTATTATTGTTTAGCATATATTGTATCTTAGATCCTTTTTCTACTGTTTCTTTTTTATACTTTTTGCCATTTTTGGGTGTAACTGGGACCTTAAATGCACAATTTTGTTCCACCTCATGTACCACATGTGATGCAAATGACAAGTTTCCTTGAACCTTGTTTTGTCAGAACCAATATGTCAAACAAGGTGCAGAGGCTGAGTTTAAAGACCCAGTCTGGTTCAGCACTCAGGGTATGTACTTCAAAAAGTGCTATTTTTACAGTAATTCTACTTTAATTCTTGACACAGTCTGAACTCTTGTATGCAGTTAAATGCTTGTCTGAAACTGGCTGCTGATGGGTAAGTAGTTTTGTGTGCATGTGCATGTATGTGCACGTGTTTTGACTGGTGTTTAAGGATCAGGGTGAGCTATGAAGACCTGGGGTCACTAAGATCTGAGACTGCAAGGTGCACTAGTCTACCCCAGCTGGTTGCAGCCAAGGAATGGCGCTCCCACTGACAGCTGCAGTGTCGTGTTGAATAAAGTGAACGCAGGGAGGCGCAGAGAAAAAAAGACAGTTGCTCAACTTGTTGACAGCGTCTCCGTAATTCAACGAGTCAAGGTGCAGAACCATGTTTGTGAGGCTGCATCAGCTTCGTAAATAGCAATTCTGCATGATGACTGTTTTTTTTTTCTTTTTTTTAACAAAGTAATCTTGCCTTTCTCTCTCAACAAGCCCACGAACATAACTGAAAACACAGACGTGAAAAAAAAAACCAAAAAAAAAAAACAAGTATTACTGACACATGGAATGTTTCTTTGTCCTGGACGGTTACACTTTCCTCGTCCTGTTTTAACACGTTCCAAGAATTTTCTGAATCTGTCTGCAGGGTCAACGTGTTTGACAATGCACCCCTTGTTCCTTTTTTTTTATTTTTATTTTTTTATAAAATTATTCATAACTGTTTTCATGCATGATGAAATTCTTCAAATTTACTTTGCCAAGAAAAATAATGTGTTGTCAATGCACTAAGAAAGGTTTGTGCTTTGCTTTGCATGGTACTTTTAAACAGTTAGTTAATGTTTCATATGCTGAACTACCTCAAATACAGTATATATATTAAAAAAAAAAACAGTTTAGAATAGTTCAGGGCATTTTAATTACACACCACAGACTGTTGATGCAATTTCCTTTTAGAAGTAGAAAAGAAAGGAGTATGTCAGCTTTCCCACCGTCTCCTCTCAATATATCTGCCACCCTCCAATTGTGACTTAAATCCTTGCTGGATCCTTTCCAATGTGTTAACTCCACCTAAATCAATGGATTAACAATTCTGTCCCGGCCCAGCACACATGCATACCGTCAACACCAGCAGCGCTAATCTTAGGAGCTGACCTCAGCCAACAAATGACCAAACACACAAAACAAAGAGGAGCCCCCCCCACTGACAATGTAGTCATTCCTTGCTTCTGTTCTTAGATGGTCTCATATTGAAGCAGCCAACTGCACTTGCTGAAATCTTGGTGACAGACCCTCAAGTAGCTGTTAAACCAAACTCTGCTCCCCTTCAGGAGTCAATTTAGCAGGCAAATGCTGGTCACAAAAACAGTGAGGGTGGGAATCCAGCTAAAGCAAACTGTTTCACATTTGTAGACAGGATTACGATCCCCTCAGCTTATATTCCCACACCGAATTTGTCACTAACGTTGTGACCATAGATGTGGTGAGTGAATCTGTGAGTTGCCTTTTTCATGGAGCTCTCTCCGTATTCCTGTGACATTTGCATTTACTCATAAGCAACAGCGGTGGTTTCTCTGCCACCGCTTAATAGGTGGCACTGGTTGTGACCCATGAGATCAGCGTTACTTTTGAACCCGTGCCACACTGTCTGGTACAGTCAAGCGGGGCAATGCGCAGCTGTGCAAAACTCGAGGCTGGAGCAACACACGCATCATGTTGTCACACTGTTTGCCGTTCCACATGTCATCCTCCCAGGCCAGCGAGAAAACATTTCGCTGAGAGAACGCATGAGGAAACGTGCAGCCTCTTCCTGTGTTAACATCACTGTTTCCCATATTTTAGAGGCTTTCTGAGCTGTCCAGCAAAGATATGTTGCAGCCCATTATGGATGTGAGCTACTTTTGTTTTAATTCAAGTACTGAAAGCATTCTGAAGGCAGGATCAGGACACAGTTTTATTGCAGATATTCCTATAAATAAATGTGTGATTAAATAAGCTTTACACTAGAGTCAGTCAGATACGTCAAAAATAAATTCTATTGAAATGATACAAGCAGTTAATATCTTACCTGCTGTAGATAATTTACCATATTTTTTGGACTATAAAGCACCTTTAATTTGATCAAAAATCGACAGTGAGCCCTGTAATCCAGTACACATTATGTATTAATTCTGGTTGTGCTTACTGACCTCAAATTAATTTTATTTGGTACAATTGAACAATGTTGATAGTTTTTGCGAATGAGTTGAATAAAGTTAGACTTATCTGACTGTTTTGTTTTGCTTAATGCGCCTTATAATCCGCTGCGCCTTATATCTGTACAGTAGTCTGAAAAATATGGTGCATAAACTCATTTAAGAGAAACAAATTTTAATGTTGATTAAAAAAAATGAATGAGTTAATAGTTAGTTGGAGCCAGGCCAAGACCAAAATGGATTGGTGCAATATCAAAACAACTTAAATTCTAAAGAGTTATCTTGTTATTTAAACAAACACTTTTTTAAAAACCTTTACACTAACATTTATTTTGCAATATGTGATGATTCTTGCAAGAAACATCAGGATATTCATGTATGAAGTGCCCCAAAACTGAAAAAAAAAAAAAAAAAAAAAATGTACTGGCTGCAAATAACTGCTTCAATAATTTTATTTAAAAAGAGCATGAGAATTTGGAGATTTTAATAGATTTTAGTTTAAAAGGACAATATTTTATTTTATTTTATTACTTTTTGCAAAGTAATTAATTTTTTTTGGCCTTTTCACAACATTCTCAGAGTCATGTGGATAAATATCTGTGAATGAGACCAACAAAAAAGGTAAAGCCACGAGCATCTACAGAGTCACTATGTCATAACAACTATAAGACTGGCTTTAAGACATGCATTTTGACTAATTCTATTTCCTGTCTGTAGCTCTGCACCAATACAGTGTCTACCAGAAAAAATGAGAGCAACAGGCAGATTTGGCCTCTCGCAACTTTCACAAACAGGTTTATTCTTGGGTGTTCCTGGCCCCCACAGCATCTCCCATCCATCCTTTTTCCTCCCTTTTCATGTCATCTTACATTCTCCGGGTCAGAGGCGCCTGGTCTAGCCATGGTGCCGTGTATCCTGATCGCATAAGCACACAGGATAATCCTTGGGACAGCTGGGGAATCTTTACTGCACAATTGAAGCATGAGCTGGACAGCAGCTTCATGGACCATCTCTGTAAACCCCCATGCTTTCATCAGCTCACCATTGTAGCCCTCCTCCAGCAACGCACACACAGTCACCACAGCTACGGCTGATTTCCCACTCATCACCCTCACACACAGACACAAATGACTGGTAGTAGGTCAGCACAGCTGCTGATAGAAACTTCCAGTTCTTCCTTCCACTCACAGTTGTACAGCTTTCCCTTATGGGGATAGATACTATTAACATTTTGGGGGAAAAGACCCATAACTTGTCCCTTCTGTCATTTTTTTTCATACATCCTTGATACAGGAAACAGGTGGTGACCTGGTTGGTGTAAACTCCTCAATTGTAAAATGCTTTTCTACTCTTGACGTTTTGTTGTGTAGCTATTGCATTGGATGTGCACTCAGTGGTCTCCAAAGTCCTTATTGTCATGGAAAATTGATGGGCTGAGGAGAATATGTCCATTGCACATGTGCTACTGCCTTTGGCGATCCATCAGAACGCTTGTCTCGGAAATCTAAAAAGATGAACTGTTTTCCTGAAAATCGTTTCTGCTAGACGACTTACAGCATCCATCTCCTCTGTGATTGTGGTGAATAATTGAGTATTAGAAGGAATTTCCCCAAGAATAAAATATTTCTAACCCTGCACCTCTCCTGGCAGGTGATCCAATACCTCTGGTGAAATTGCAAGTGCAGAAGCGTAGACCCAAAAAACCCCAGGCGTCTATGCAGAACTGTATTTATCCCATCTTTCCCACACACACACAAAAAAAAAAAAAAAACACCCGTGGGATCTCTGGGGTTTTCATTGAGCTTCAACTATGTGTGCCTATGAACAAAACACGTGTCTGAAATTATTTATTTGACAATTTGTTTATCTATTATTCTATTTTTCCAGAAGGAGAGTTTGAGCTCAGCTGCGCTCAAGAGTTTGCACAATTTATGAGCCACGTTGTATTATTCATTTTTACTGGAGCAGAAGAGCAGCATGTTAAAACACAGGAGGAGGTTTTGAAAAATGAGCTTTGTCATGTCAGGCTGACGTTTTTATGATTGTGAGCAAGTGCTGAAAACCTCCCGAGTCAGTTATCATCATTATCCATCTCGCTCTGTAGACAGGCCTCAGTCATGCTCAATGAGCCCAAGTCCCTGAAGTCGCATGTCAAATGTGCAGGGACCTCAAGTATGGAGTGTTTTGCCAGAGGAGAAGCACTGATAGTTTTCACAGTGGATGGTACCTTGAGGCACGTTTGAGATATATTACAGCACAGAACTCATCTTTGTGTTTAATGATTTAAACATCTTGTTCTGTGATTTTTTTTTTCCTCATTGAATTAATGTTTCGCTCAACTTAAGTTTAAATACGAGGACCACAAACAGCTGCATGCACTCTCATTCTGAGAAGGTTAGTTTAATGAAAAAGTGGGATTCTCTTTGCTTGCTTTGAGAAAAGCTCACATTTTTTCAAGCCCAAGGTTCAAGTTTTGACAGGTACTTAACAACCATCAAAAACAACTTTTAAACAGGGTAATTTTATGGGCAGGGCGCAGGAAGTAGGCAAGGAAGGAGCACACTCTTAAGACTTCTATCACACTTTCCAAAGAGGAACTCGCTTTTTCCTAAACACCCAGGGAAAAAAATGAATACAAAAAGCTACACTGACCTGCAGCATCGGGTTTTAAGAACGCACAGCGCATACGTTTCAAAAACGTGGTTTTGAGGAGCTCATACCTGTAGTCGATAAAAATATGCATTGGTGTAAAACTCAATTAAAAGTAACATTGTGCTACATTTAGTATTCTAATTTTCCATATAAAAAGTATGAATCACACAAATCAGGAAACAAACTAGCAAAAACAACATTGAACTAAAATACTAAAACTAAAGCATGGGGATTTTAACAAAACTAGATGGAGCCACAAAATCCAAAATTATTGAAAGAAAGGTCATCAGACACCCAAAAGCATAAAACCCCATAAATCACAACATTAATTCACAGAATGTGTTGTGTTCTATGTACAGAAGTCCTTGGCTACTTCCCGATTTGACTTTTGTGGACTCGCTCTATCATGGTTTGTGGACGTACAGCTCATAATATTGTACACACCCCACCCCCCCCCACCCCAAAAAAAAGTCCAGGACACATGACTGTCAACTTTAATATTACTCATGTGATTGGGACAATACTGAATACAACAGTAAAAAGTTAATGAAAAAAAAAATTTTTTTTTTGAACAGGCGCTGCCATTTGTAGTTTTCTCAGTAAAATTCCACTGTATTCCTGCTCATAATGACTACATTCCCCAGCAGGCAACAGCGCCATACCCAGAAGCCCCATTTCCTTCTGCTGAATAAAACCATAGGTAAAGTTTTGATCTTATCTGCACCCGGCGGATGCAGAGAAGCCACCGAACTGGACCAGAACTGGAGCAGAACCAGACCTCCAGACAAATTTTGAGAGCTGGTAGCCCGCCCACGTGGACCTCCAAGCAGACACGTGCAGCCGATTGTCTGGTGATATATCTCAAGCTTAACAGGACTTTTTTCACCTCTTTCAACTGGCAAAGATCTCCGAGCAAGGACATGCTGGTAAGTAAAATCTAGTAGCAACATATAAGTATGTTGTTAAAATTGGTAGGTTGAAGAATTTAGAACATTGATTGTGAATTTCAATGCTGCAGGGTACATCTGCAGAAACAAAACAGAGTCGGACCAGAAACGAACCGAGCCGCTGCTGTTCTGCAGAGCCCGGGAAGTAAAATTTAGTAACTATACATACAGTACTGTATTTATGTTGTTAAAATGACGTAAGTTGAAGAGTTTAGAACATTGATTGTGAATTTCAATGCTGCAGGGTACATCTGCAGAAACAAAACAGAGTCAGACCGGAAACGAACCGAGCCGCTGCTGTTCTGCAGAGCCCGGGAAGTAAAATTTAGTAACTACACATACAGTACTGTATTTATGTTGTTAAAATGATGTAGGTTGAAGAGTTTAGAACATTGCAAGAGTGTGGGAAGGGTTTCTAAAGTCTTAAAATATATATAGATACTAAATATATTGTCCCTACTTCACGGTTTTTCACTTATCACAGGAACTGGGGGCTGGAACCTAACACCTGTGATAAACAAGGGACTGTACGCAAGATGCAATGTTTGTTTTTGTTTTTTTTTATGTTAAAGACAAATAAAATCATACTTTTCTGTCATTTGTGGCCAAAAATATATTGTAGTGAGAAGAAGTATTGATATAACTTAACTATTTATTTTTAATTGTCACAAAATAGTTGGGCATTTATTGCTTCATCATAATAATCAGGTTAAAGTGGTGCTGATGATGCAGAGACTTTTATTTTGGAGGCACGAACTAACAGAAGTACTGCAACACTGAAGACTGAGTATTATTAACACAAAGACTTGAAGACTTGTACTTTGTTGTATCTTCCTGGATATGCTTTTATTCTCCAACATGAAACCAGGTGTAGGAAAACAAGATATACAGTATTTTGATTTGGAGATTATTGTACCAATGTGCATCTCACACGTTTGCACCAGTTCAGTTCTCTGTGGATCAGTGCTCATTTCGCAGACATTGTATGGTCACGATAAGTCAGGATGAGGTGTACATGTTCTATCTACACATGCTTTCTTCATGGAAGCAGCTGTCAAAATGTTGTCAGATTACATTTCATCGCAGAGCTACAGCTCAAATTAGAGGCTGGCACAGAGCAGGATGTCAGGAGGAGTCCATTGTGCTATGGGCGTTAAACCCCTCTAGTTTCTCCTGGAACAGCAGCAAGGACCCAGGGGACACAAAGCTAACATCAACAAGGTGCTGCTCATGCACTTTTAATTTACACATGTGTTGAGTTTATCAGATTGGCTTTTCCACTAGTGTAGGTATTAGAACAGATAGGCTCAGAACTGGGTTTTGTTTTCCCAACTGGATATGAAGCTGCCATTCACAGCCTAGAATAACAAATCTCATTTTGTTTTGGATTAATGGAGCTTTAAGGCTTTCATCATGAGGCCTCAAGCTTGTTGAAAGAGAAAATTCTGATATCTTCTAATCCTCCTGCGCTGAGGGGATACAGTTTGTTGAAATGATACGTGTCTGAAAGCTATAAATCCAAAATGTTTTATTTTGCTTTGATAGGAGACTGTTTGACACTGACGTAAAAATGTCTTTGCTTGGGTAATGATGTAACATGACATATATTTTGATATTATTTTATTCTAAATCAAAAAAGAAAAAAAGTCTTAGCAAAGTGAGAATGACTTGAAGACACAACAAAGTCCGGATCAGTTTCCTGTCGACAGCTGTCTTTATGTAGCAAAGCACGCCTTCTTCATTTGTGCACTGCTTTTCAATTCAGTTCAATTCAATTAATTTTATTTATATAGCGCCAAGTCACAACAGCAGTCATCTCAGGGCACTGAACAGATACATTCATATACGTACTGTAATGCTGTCCAATTTCATAACCAAACAATCTATATATACTACAGTATTAGTATTTGTTGCAAAGACTGTTATAACAGGTTTTCATACAATTACCTTATAATTCCTTAGCATTTAAAAATAGACCATTTGTGGTTTATCATCACATTTTATCCCATGAAATTAAAAGATGGATGAAACATGAACTTTATTCTAGGACTGGGCGATATGGACCAAAATAAATATCTCATTATTATTTTTTTTTTTAAGATAAATCGCAAAATATAACACATTACGTGCAGTATATATCTCAATATTTATTTATTTTCTATCCATTAAGCAATAACAAAAATATATTTCAGAGTTAAAGCTCTGTCCCTACTGTCACACAGACACGTCCATCAGCAAAAGGTCGGTCTCAGATATTTTTCCAAACAGATATTTTAAATGTTGACTTTTTGGTCACTCTTGATACCCTTGAAATGTTTTGGACAGTTTATTGTAAGCACACAATAAAATAATTTGGGATGGTGGTCTTAGTAAATAGAACTGGACTCTCAGGGTGTAGTTAACATTTGTGTTTCAAGTCAAAACCTGTTTTTAATTCAAGTCAAACAGGACTCGGATACAACCAGTGAGCATAAACAGTAGAAACCATTTAAAACTACTCTCTAAGGACACTTTTAATAAACTGACTGTAAAATAAATGATGATGGGTGTGTTCTCACCCTGTAAGAAATATGTCATATTTGATTTTCCAACACCCAAATATTGTTATGTCTCTTTTATTGTGATAAACACTGTTTCAGAAGATTCTTCTTAACATCTAATGATTTGAACGCATTCTAAAAGATAAGTTGTGTGCACGTGTGTGTGTATAGCTGTGTCTGTCGGTGTGTTTATGTAGAAATTTGCCTAGAAATTGTTGCAACAAGAAGCATCTTTCTGTCCTCTGAGACAATTAAAATGGTTGCCGATTATTAAATTGGGTCTACAAAATCTCAGATTGTTTTTGATTAAAATGAATCATTCAGCCCAATCAGAATATGTCAAAAGTCTTACAAATATTTACCATTTAATAGATGATCAGCTCAGTCAGTAAAAGCCAAAAAAAAAAAAAAAAGTTCTGTTTTATAGACATGGTGGATTAATTAAACATACAATATAACCTATAAAATGAGTATCTTAATTATTTTTGCTTGTTTTGTTATATATGTAGAAAATCAAGCAAATGTGTTCTTCTTTTTAGTATTTTTGAATGTTACTTTGTTTTTATGGCATCTTGATTTGACTGTTTTTATGACTACTGTACTTTTATTTGATTTTAATTGCTTTTTGATTAATTATTCTTGTGTACTTTATATGCTTTCTGTCTAAACTGGTCTCTCTTGAAAATGAGTCCTTGTGCCTCGATGAGACTAACCTGTAAAGGTTGAACGAATTAACTTTTTTCTTGTTTTTATCTCTTAGCATCTTAATATAACCAATATTTATCAATTAATCAGTTTATAATCATTGTATGTAGTAGTTTAAATATACTGCATGTTTCATTAATTAATAATTGCATCTATACTTCAGAAATATAGGCTGATTATTTCACATTAATGGCTATTCAGTTGGTGGCCCAGGGGCCATAACGTTGGTCGGTGGTTGAGCTCTGTCCGGCCCACTGATATGTTAATTTAAAATAAAACTGGATACTACATTGGGGATATCCATCCATCCATTCATCCATTATCTTTACCCACTTCTTCCTTTTCAGGTCAAGGGGGTCACTGGTGCCCATATCCAGCAGTCACTGTGCGAGAGGCAGGGGACACCTGGACAAGTCTCCAGTCCATCACATGGACACCAACAACCATTCACTCTCTCACTCACACCTAGAGACAATTTAGAGTTACCAATCAGCCAAACATGCATGTTTTTGTTCTGTGGGAGGAAACCAGAGCACCCGGAGAAAACCCATACATGCATGGAGAGAACATCCAAATTCCACCCAGAACAATGTCTGGCTGGGATTTGATCTGGTGACCTTCTTGTTGAGAGGCAATAGCTCTGCACCACCGATGCCACGCGATTCAAAATATTTTTGGTCAGAGAGGTGATCCTAGTATACAGACAATTTATGACAGGGCTATGCAACTCTGTCCTTCTGCTAAAGAGTTCATTTAAACTAAAACTAGATTTTAAATTGTGAATTAAACTCATGTGATAACAGTACCTGTTGTCCTTGACAATAATTGCTCCTTTGTGTGTAGCTTACATACATATTGTGTCAAATGCAGAGAACAAATATCACTGTATGGGCACATGTAGTGATGACAACACTTGAATCTTTCTTCTAAATATTGGATGTCCAGCCCCTAAGCTATTAGCAGTTGGTATTTGTGAACAACCCCCAAGAGTTTTTTTTTTTCCAATGTTATACCTTTTTTGTGTTTCTCAATGTGTCAAATGACTCAAATAATAAAATAACACAAGGAAAAAAATTAAAAATTCATTTATTATTTCAGATTTTTTTCCGCCTTTGTTATACAAAGATGTTAAATAACTTAAATACATTCTTACCAGTCATCTGCCATCTGTTTATACCTACAAGCTATACACATGAGGTAGAGGAAAAATAATTTAGAGTTCCCATAAGACATGAATGGGTGAACATGAACAAATTTCTGCTGGTGTAATATCACAAAAGAAAATACATAGTTTGCTTGTTTTGTCTCCATTTTACAAGCACAAAATGAATCCTAACAAAATGTACATGTACAATTTATAGGTGAATATAAATCAGTTTATATTGCCAAAACCCATACGCCAGAATTACTAGAATTACAACGTAAGGACTCTTCACAATATACAGTTGCTTATAAACACAGACAAGATCATTCAAAATGTTTTGATGGTTGTGATTTACAAAAAACAGCATGAAGTGAATCGATTGGAAATTTGTTAGGATGTAAAAGTGCTCTGATAAAAAAAATTGTTTATATAAAATGATACGTGTTTATAATACACAATGCTTTATGAAGCCTCCACCCGAAACAGGAACAAACACCAAAAAGAAAAAGAAAATGTAAAATACAAAGGGAAAAAATATTTTTTTACCTTATTTACACTAAGTTCATAATACATTTTATAATAATTTATCTTTCATCATTTTCAACAAAATAGATTTTTTTTTTTTTACATAATTCACTGGCAGCTTTGTGATGCAGTGTTTTGTTTTTGAGAATGAAGACGATGGTGAGGTTTAAATATCGATTGATTTGCTGCATCGTGAGACATTTATTGGCTTTGTACAATATCAAAACATAAAAATACACACTGCATGCATTTGGTATCCCTGTCGTGACCATTGCAAACGTATTCAACAGTACAGAAACTCGCTGTGTTTGGGCCGAGAAGTATGTGAAGTTTAAAAAACAACCACCAGAAGTTGTGGAGAGCAGGCATTTATGCTCAAAGTCTCTGCATAGTTATTATGGTTTCCACCTAGCGTGCAAAGTTCTATGAATATGTTTTGACCAGTCTTTGCTTGGCAAAACCATCTCGTATGAAAATGTTTGGAATGCAACCCATCAGGATAAATAAACCAAAAGAAGGTCCCCGCCTACCATTAAAACTACAGGATTTATTTGTGGTTATCGTGATGGCCATTTCCAACTACAGTATAGGTGCTACAGTTACTGTATGATTTGAAGTGCAGTATTGATAATGACAATCTTCAACTACAGTATTAGGTTTATTTAAAATGCTTAACACTTGTGTTCAGGGTGATTTAAATGCTTGTGAGATATGAACATGTGCCTCAATGTTGTTGTTTTTTTGTTTGGTTGTTTTATATATATACCACAGGAGAAGAAACCTTTGCTATTTACAAAAAGTAATATAAAAAAAATTCTGCACTTGACTGTATCCATAAATACAGCTTTTTAAATACTTTAAAGGGCTTTCAGGCTTCAGTGCGTGAAGGGTGCTATAATACAAAGCTGGGTCCCTCACTCAGTAGTTAATTCACACCAATCAGAAATATGCCGGACTACGTGCTAAGAATACCGGAATATTTATTGATTCCTCTGCTTCTTGTGTGCACATGCATTTCTCATAAAACTGCAACATCTAAAAAAAAAAAAACAGTTTGGCATTTTGGGAATGGCACTCATTCACTTTGAATTTATGAAATGTTTGACGTCAACATGACTCGTGTTCTGGTAAACATCCAATTAGCTTAGCTTAGCATTAAAGCTAGCCTGTTAACATCCACTGTTTCTTGTGCTTCTCAAGTTTATTAAGTCCTATGTTAGTCTGTTTTCTTTAACAAGGAAGTAAAAATGTCTTATTGTGGTTTAGCTAAAAAAAAAATAGAGAACGCTACAGGATAAATAAGCTAAATGGTACTTTGTAAACTTTAGCCAAAGCACTGATTTGGTACTTCTAGTTCTGCAAGTTTTGGTTAGCTGCAGTGTTACTGAATATATTTCACAACGAATTATGTTCTTCTCATCTAATTGAAAAATATATATTAAGTGCATTTCCAGTAATGTCAACGTGTCCTTTAAAAGTGTCATTATCTGTGTGGTTTGTTTGTTTGTTAGCCTCCACATGCTCCTGTGCTAACTGTGTCACTATGAGCGGAAAAAAAGGCAAATGAACTGGTGCATAAACGCAGCGTCACTGACTTCAGACAGAAGACAGCAGCAAATTCCATTTTTACACTGAGACATCAATTTGTGGTGCGTTGCACAAATTTTAGTCGTATAAAAAGCATGTTTGCATTTGCTACAAGGTGTAAACTTAGATATTCACTTGAGCAAATCTGCACACAGGTCGAGTGAAATTTCACTCTCAGTTGCCCCCACACTGTTTGAATTTCTGCTGCACAATATGGCTCAAATGAATAGTGGCAGCTGAAGAAGAAAAACAGATATGAAATGGTAGGGAGTTACATTCCTGCAGTGCTCCACAGCTTACAACTTCAAAGTTTAAGAAGAAAAAAAAAAAAAAAGTCATAATAAAATTTAAACTGCACAGAGTTCCAAAAATTCAGACTGGAGGAACGTGCACATGTGTCTGCTGATCAACTGATAACCTGCTGCAATGTTGTTGGCTTGAATAAGGCCACTGTCAACTCCAGTTTCTTTGAATCTGCACTATTTCTTTCAAACTTGTCCAAAAAGATATAGTGGTTGAAGGTATTCCCTGAACATAAATTTGCTCAAGACCAAGAAGAGCCTAAACTGACTGGTTTAGTTGTTTTCTGTAATTGCATGCACTAACAGCTTCATATTTCATTTTAATATTGAAAAAAAAAAAATTCTCCATATAAAGGAGTAGTCCCAGAGGATCTATAAATTACCCACAGCAAGACACCGAACACAAGCATGCTGCTTCCAAAGGGCCTTGTCAAATTAAATCAGGAAGGAAAAATGAGCAATAGCACACAAACTATAAAACATTTGTGTGTTTAGTGGTTTGTTTTGTACAAAGATAGATAAGTGGCTTGTTTAATATTACAATATAACTGTTTTTATATACATACATATGCAAACACACGATGCGTTTGAGTTTAAATATGTGCGTGTAAAAAAAATCTTACACCCTGTCCACTTTTTTAAAAACAGTTTCTAATTTTTGTCACTTTAAAAAAAAGTAACTCAGACTTGTCATCTTCCACAATTTCGCATACTTACAAAAACACATACAGTCACACACATACACACCGTTTGTCTTTGGGCAAAGCCACACAAATCAGTCTGTTAGTGTCACTATCCTTGCACTGGGTCTTCAACTGCAATACATATATACACATTTTTTTTTTCTTTTTACTTGCAACATGAAGCTGACAGATTTCTTAATAAGGAAACACAAATCTCTGCAAGGCAACACTATGATAAAAAGCTTGAGATGGTGACCCAGTTGTCTGAGAAAGTTTTTTTTTTTTGTTTTGTTTTTCCTGCAGGACCCCTGATACCCTAAACCACAAACAGTCCTCAAAGTGCTTATTGCTTCATTTTTTTTTCTGCATGACGTCGTTCAGATACCTAGAACAGAACACCGCACGAGAACAAAACAACCAGTCATCTTCAACACAACCATCATCGATATGCTTCACTGATCCTAGGGGTCTGACAGGTGATGGCTTTACCCTTTACAGGTGTAGACTTCTTCTCTCTGCGTGCACTGCTTGCATTCGACATAGCAGCACCAGCGCACCTGGCACTGGCAGGGCCCGGTCACCTCCCTACTTTGCGTGTTATGGCCTCGCCCACAACAGATAGCGTCGCAGTTTTTGTCCTTGTAGCACTTGCGGCCTGCGGTGCCAGATGAGTACTTGTTGGGTTTACAGAAGCTGGGCGAGTCCTCGATGTGGAGCAGGTCCATAGTGCGGGGGATTTGATCGCTCAACCCAGGCAGCGAATGCTGCTGCTGGCTCCGGCCTGTGGAGATCTCTCTCTCCCCGGTGGCTTCATTGGTGGAACTGCCGACCTTGAAAGAGGTCTCGTAGCGCTGCTTGAGCTGCTTGCCGATCTCGTGGAAGGGCAGAAGTTGCCTCCAGCAGGTCTGGACGGTGCAGGAGCCAGAGACACCGTGGCATTTGCAAGTGGTCTCCATTCCAGCTTTGATTGTCTGAGGCAGAGACAAAGGGATACTGTTAAACACTGTAAAACATTAAAGGCATGAAAACTGTGCAAGTTAACAAGCCTTTGTTTAATAAACAGAACTTAAAAGAGCCAATTTATGCTCACAATAATTTAAGAGGTGGAGCAGAGCGATTTGATGATCATTAAACTCTGTTTGTTTTTATAAAAGAGTTAATTAGAAGCTTTCCTTGTGATCTGTGAGCTACAGCTGAACAATATAATTTTGTAAGAAGCCTTTAATAAAGAAAGCTCAACAAACACACACCAAAAAAAAACTAATTTACAGTGAAATAGCTGCGATGGTGAAAGCAGCATAATTCAGCGGCAATTTTCCTAGAATTTGCCTTTTTCCCTTAAACTGCACGCAAAAGGGATGAGACAACAGGAAGTGCATGTTTATCACAACCCCAAATCAGGAAAATTTGCTGAGTCAACTTTTTAAATGATGGAGGGGGAATGCAGACATTAACGCACTTCCCAGTTTTTTGGAATGTATTCACTGTGGGAAAGTATTCTGAATATGTGTGTTAGGGCTTGCACCTTTTTCTTACATGTGCAAAACATGCACACAAAAGAGAGCGAAAACAATGTTGTAAATCTCCGTTGCAAATAAAATCTCCAAAAGAATTGTGTTTAGGAGGGCCAAGCTTGAAAGTGAGAATATTGTGCACCGTGGCCATATGGTCGGTGTTCTTCTGCAATAACTCATTCTGAAACCAACACAAAAATGGTTAGAATGGGGGGAAAGCTGAGTAAAAGAAAACATATTCCAGACCTTTAGTTTGCTTTGGCTTAACACAATATGACTACTCCTTTTTATGTTGCGATAAAAAACAAACTTCCAAGATTTAAAAAAAATCCCATAAACAATTTGCGAATTGAGCCAGAGCACAAATAAAAAAGTCAGTGCTTATTTAATCAGAACTAGAAAAACGTATATTGACTAATGAGCACTTTTATTATCACCAAATTTACGGCAACGATAGCCTTAGTCAGTTTAAATTTCTTTATTTCCAATGTTTCAAAGGGAGCACTGCTTTTTCAGTAATTTCACTCTCCCAAGGTTCTCTCATGTAAACTTACATCAATGTCACCGCGGTGAACACTTTGTGTCAACTAGGCTTCATTTTAACTGTATATTTGGACAGGGTACTTTGTCTTAGACTGTGGTTTTTCAGCATTAATGTAATTTTTAACACATTTAAAGAGGAAATAACTTCAGCACATGCAAAAGTATCTGCTTAAATTAATCGAGACCCAACTGTGGTCCCTGAGGAACACCGTCCTGTAAGTTGTGTCCTTGCTCCAACACACCTGATTCAATGATTTAATTACTTCAAGTTCTGCAGAAGCCTGTTAATCACCCATTTGTTCAAATAAGGTGTGTCAAAGCAGGGAAGCAACTAAAACATGCAGGATGGTGTTCCTCAAGGACTAGCGTTGGGAACCACTGATTTAGATTAAATTTTGCGTAAATGATTTCTGCAGCTCCAAATGACCTCTGACCCTATTCCAGTTGGTTTCTGGTAAGATTTGTGTCCTGTGATTTAATGGTTTTCATTATCTTTAGTAAAAAATATAACTTTAATATGAGACCATTTTTTGTTGCAGATATACTGCTGTGAATTCATTATGTGATTAACATTGTCGTCTTTAAATGCGACTCCCTAAAATGTTTCTGGCATCACAGCTCGTGAACAAGTGTCTGCCACAGATTAAAGCTAGAACTTTTAAAACTGATGGTGCCGAGGCCAAGATATTCTTTTTTCTTTCCCACCACATAAAGTTCAACTCGTCTATTTCTTTTATCAGACATCCCTTGCAGCAAAATGGGTGAGCAGGAGCACTTCTGATTTGCACACCTACCCTCATGCCCACATTTGTGTTGTGCATGTCCACACGTGCACGCAGGTCTTTGTTGGAGCGTTTGCCCAGAAACTCCTTGACAAACTTGTTGGCATACTTGAAGTTGTCTCCACAGCCTCCCCATTGCCAGGCCTTGCGGTTCTCCAGGTCCGGGGCCTCGTCACACGTGCAGCGCTCCATGCGTCCAGCGCTGCAAGCTTTGGCCAACGCATGCATCAACCCCGCCGAGGAAATGGCATATAAGAAGGCTGTCTCTTTAAATCCTGGAAAAACATAATGAAGATAAATGAGAGATAGCAAACTATATGCAACACTAATATTTTGATAGTTCAAAATGAAACAACTTAAAAACAACTGTAGCATGTTAATTTAAAATTAGAGGCTATAGATTGATCAATACTCTACGTTTGTCATTAGATCCACACCTCTTTTTAATATGTTGCTCCGGTGGCGCCCCTCCAAGGTGCAGTTCCACCTCTCAAAGCGGAACTGGTGCTGGCATTCTAGGGCACTCATGATTATGGACTCCCTCAAAGTGTCCGCCATGCCCGGGTCTCGTCTGCACATCCTGCGCTGCTTCTTTTCCAGTTTGAGTTGGTCACAAAGCTTGTAGTGGGCCTTGCCCATGGTCTCTTCTGGTAGTGAGTTCAGTGGCAGGATAGATAATGGTTCATTACCTGTCAGTCTAGAGGAAGGAGAAACACATGCCAGTTAGAGCAAACGAGCAAAGAGAGAATGGATGAAGTTGCTAAAATATACAATCAAAAATGGCACAGATGGAAAATGCAATGCTCAAAACTTTGGTTAATGTTCAAATGAATTTAGTGGTCAGTGGCTAATGTTCAGGGGAATTTCAATAATTGTCAATCAGGTCATCTGGACAGTTTCTTTTTTTTTGTGGAAAGACGTTTCAACCTCTATCCAGAGGGCTTCATCAGTCTGAGTCCCAAGTAAACTGTTTCCCCTACTAAGCAGAACACTCCTACTGGTGATAAGTTGGTTTATGGGGGGTGTCCTATCCCCCGTTGACTCTTCCCGGGCAGGCAGCCACCACTGACCTTTAATGATTGACCATTATTGGATTTTGTACCTGGATGATTGAGCATGAACTTTGATGTCTTGAACCACTTTGGCTGTGGCTGCCTGCCTGGGAGGAGTTGCCGGGGGACAGGACAGCCCTCAGAAACCATCTTATCTCCAGAAAACTGGTTGATCCACTAAAGGAGTGTACTGCTTGGTTGGAAAACAGTTTACTTGGGACTCCTCAGACTGATGAAGCCCTCTGGATAAAGGGCGAAACGTCTTTCCACCAAAAAAGAAACTGTCCAGATGACATGACTGACCATTATTGGATTTTGTACCTGGATGATTGAGCATGAACTTTGATATGCTACAATAAGGAAAAGCTCGTCTAGATTATCTGTCATGAAGAAAATTTATTTTCCAATTTTCTATGAGGCCCTTTGATTGCTTTAAACGTCTTGATGCGGCCCTTTGGAAAAAAAATGTTGCCCACCCTTGCGTTAGGTGGTGCTGAAGCCCCTACCGTTTACCCTCTAGACCAGGCAAGTGCATTTTTATTTATTTATTTTTTTCTTCCACAGTACAGTATGTGGCCCATGACGACATTTCTAGAATACTAATGCACCAAAATGTGCCTTGTAATTTTCCCTGGCAGGTCCATACACTGGATGAGGTGCCCCTTTTGTTTCACTTGAGCACCTGCCCCACAAAATATCTGCGCATGCCACTGTAAACATGTCTCCTACTTAGCATCGGCCCGCCACCAAAGGCGAAGCAGGGATCATGGCGTTGCTAGTATGTGTTCATTTGTCTGTACCGTTAGCAAAATAGTTCATGAAACGATGGACAGATTAAAATAAAACTCTCAGAATTTAATCCTTGAGTGGACATCCACATCTAGTTACCTTTAGATGTTAGTAACATGATGGCCGTCACAGCTAAGAAACCTTAGCAAATACAATAACTTCAGGTAGTTTTAGTGGAAGGGCAAAATATGTAAAATGTTAATAAATTTGTTATATTAGCTGCAGATAAATAATCCACAAGGTGAATTTTCGTCCAGCTGCCTTTGAACACATTGTGGTTCTGTTTTAGAGTTGAATATACTAATACCAGTAAGTAAGACTTATTATAAGACAACACCCTGGTGTCTTGTGCCTATAGACACCGAAGTTTACCAGACGCCCATTTGTCATATGGGTTGAGGGTTTGTTAACACAAGTTTCCCGCGGCCAACAAATTGATCATGGCTACTTGATCGTAGGAGACATCAGGTGAGGCGAGGGTGAGACTTGTGGATGTGGATCATGAGTAGTCGAGGCAAATCTCCCCGTACCCAGCCTAAGCGGGGCCAACCGCAGTCCTATCTGGGTAAGACCTGGAAGGCCAGGGCAGCCTATTTCTCTGTTTTGATGGAGGGCTGGCAAGAGTCACTCAACAGGAGGAGGGTGGTTCAACGGGACAAACAGTTTTTAATACAATTTGTCACAGCTACAATGTGATTTTTTAAAATTCTGTAACTAGTGGCAAAGGGATATCTCTAGAAAATTGAAATGGCCCACCTGTTTTAAAATCTTTTCACTGCTGTCAATCCATTTTTAAATTATTTTACATTTATTAAAGTCATTGAATGGTCTTTCCCCTCCTTATCTTGCAGAGCTAGTACATCTTCCATACCTGCACGTTCTCTCAGGTCTGCTGATCAGCTGCTCCTGACTGGACTAAAAACCAGGTGTAAGCTCACAGGGCCAGGGCTTTTGGGGTGGTAGGTCCTAAATTGGGGAACAGCATCCTCCTGAGTTATTTTTAAATCCTTGCTTAAAAATCATTGTTATTCTTTGGTTTTCTTTTAACTGTTATGCGTTTTTATTCTTGTTTTTATTGTTTTGCCTTTTTTTTTCTGGTGTTATACAATTATTTTTGTTGTATTGCCCCCATACAGCAATTTGTTCCATTCAGGAGATTTAAAGAGCTTCATAAATAAAATTAAATTGTATTGAAAAATGGAACCACACTTTAAGAAAAATATAAGCTTGTCCTTTTTAGGATTACTAAGGCAACACGATAACTTTGTTTGGAAAAGGTTCATATATTCAGAGTATTCAGTGATTACTAATGCAGTACGGTAATTGAAAGAAAGAACATAGGTGAGTTTTTAAAGCGCTCTCCAAACACCTTAAATACACAGATGATATTACAAAAAATATATATTATTTTTTCTATCTTTTTTTATTTTTGCATTTATAGGTCAACATATCCCATAAAGACACTATTAGTGTTAGTTCTCTCGGTTTATCAATTATTCTACTATTCAAGCCTGTAGCAGTGCTATTATATCAGCCCATTTTTATATCTGCAGCCTTAATTCCCCTCCTAAACCATAAATATTTAATTGTTTTTATAATATTCTGACTTCGGTTGCCATGGAGTCAACAAAATCTTTACCACAGCGGCTGAGAAACAGAATCTGACTGCAGTCTCTATTTAAAGAATGAATGAAACCCACTTTTAAATCAGCTGTTTGTCCTACCTGTTTCATTAAGTCTGATTAGGTTTTAATGAACAGACTGAATGAAATCCACTCACTGATATTTGAGATATTTTGCCATCAGCACAGATACACACTCGCTAAAGTTGCATTTGGGCCTAAAAAAATCTGACCCGGCTCGCCCGTCCAGCACATTTCTTTGGCCCGGCCCAACTTTCGGGTTGGGTCAGGCCGGGCTGGCCCCAGGTTAGAAACGACAGCTCTAACACTCACACGGCCATGGGTAAAAATGTTGTCACTCTGCCTCTGACAGTGGGCGATAAAAATGCAAAACATGTTTTTGTACATTTTTAAAATGCCAAACATCAATGACAAATTCTCTTATTGATTGATAATAGGATGACAGCTAAAAAGAAAGATACAAGTAAGCAGCTGCTCTGAGGCAGCGCTTGTTGCAACGCTCAAGGCTGCAGGGAGGCCTGGAACACATGCTCCATCAATCACAATCTTCTTCCACCTCTTCTCCACCACAGGATGCAGACGGAGACTGAGAATGGCATTTTGACAGGAAAAATAGCTCTGAATGGATTTATTTGTCATTTGAGGCTTTACTACAATGTGCCCTTCCAACTCCAAGTGTTCACAGAAAGAAAATTATTTGACACGTCTGAATCAGTTCAACGCATCAATGAACCAAGACAGCAAATTTAAAGGATCCACTTTCAATGAAGTGAGTGTGAGATGCCCTGCAGCCTTATTCACACACATAATTAAATTGTAGTAGTTCTGGGTGCTGAGCTAAAGAGCTGGGGGAAAAAAATACCCAGAAGCATTTATTCAAAAGAGAAAAAGCCTCTTTTTATTCATTTATGTCGTTAAGAATAAACAACCATTTTGACGTTATGAATAAACATTTTCCGTGACTAAAACCACAAGACGCTTTTTTGTTTTATTAAAATTGTTTACCTGTCGAGTGCGATGGCGCTGAAGCTGAGCACAGTGACGGAGCAGAAGAGCTTATGGAGGAATTTGATGGTCTTGCAGAGCAGCAGCGTGTGAAGCCACAGGCAGCAGCGGGGACTGGCTCCGAGCGCCGCGTCAAAGGGGACGCACACCAGACCGGCGCAGATGCCCGAGCACGCCAGGTTCTTGAGGAATCGATTGGTCACAGACTTAAAGACGCTCGTGTAGCAGGTGCACCACAGCACTGTTGCATTACCTGTGAAGAGCAGAAAAGAGATTAAACATTAAATCTCTGGATTAAATTTCTGATTAATACAGGATTTGGTTAGTTCAGTTGTAGGACGGCACATTGTAAAAGCATCCAACCACACATGTTGCATTAACTGTTTGCATTTCTGAATACAGATTGTTTGAAGCGTAGCAAAGGGGCGAAACAAAACCAGTACATATAGTTTGAACACCAGTTTCAGTTTAAAGCAGATCCAATTTTTCTCTGTACATTTGGTTACTATTGTCCAAGTACCGTATTTTCCGCCGTGCATGTCGCATCGCCGTATAAGTTGCATCAGTCCAAATATGTCTAATAAAGTAGAAAAAAATACATAAATAAGTCGATTCGCCATATACGTCGCATCTATTATGCGTCACCGCTGACAACCCGGAAATGTGGGCCGGTGTGGTGCCAAAAATTAATTGGCTGCGAAATGGTGGCCAAGGGAGCTTGCACGGGAGGACTTTAATAAGAATTTAACAAGATTAACAGTTAAAAACAATTATTTGTTTGCTCAACTTTATAGTAAAAGTGTGTCTGAGCTGAACTTGTACTTAATGAATGCACTTCACTGGTCAAATTAGCTGAAATTTGCGGGGACGGTGCAGCAAAATGAAGCTGATTTGACGGTTGCTCCAGGCATGATCCCGGAGATGGATGAAGGTGGCAGGCTATGGCAAGCCGACTGTGTCATTAATAGCCACGTTTACTTATTACATGACACAAATGCATGCCATACTACTTGAGTGCCATCTATCGGCTGAAAATGGTAATGTTCAATATTTTCAATGTCAAAATGATTGAAAAAGGTCAGATCTCAGCCAAAAATTGGGTTTATAAATATGGGGGGGGGGGGGGGGGAACAAGTAACTTCGGCGTATAAATTGTAGGGTATGCAAATTATGCAAAAAGGTTGTGACTTATAGGTCGGAAAATATGGTAAGTGTGAATGTATGCTGCCACACAAGCTTAACACACTCCATTGTTCATCAAACTCAAGACCTTGTTAGGAACACTGGCAGCAAACAAATTGATTAAAGTAATGCATATTACACACCACCTTTCATCCCAAAGTTGTAAACCAACTCATCTTATGCTGAGAAGGAACAGAGTTATAGCTGGAATATGGAATTTAGCTCAATATCTGTAAAAGTTTCTTCAGGTCGAGGGTGAGGTTCTGCCTCAAGTGGAGGAGTCCAAGTATCTCTGGGTTTTGTTCACAAGTAAGAGAAGAATAGAGCGTGAGATTGACAGACGGATTGGTGCAGCGTCTGCAGTATTTCACACTCTGTGCTGGTCCATTCTGGTGAAGAGGGAGCTGAGCTGCAAGGCGAAGCTCTCTGCTCACCGCTCAGTCTACGTTCCTCCCCTCATCTGTGGCCAAAAATTCAGGTAGTGGCCAAAAGAATGAGAGACAGTTGAAATGAGTTTCATCTGCAGGTTAGCTGGACTCTTCCTTAGAGACAGGGTGAGAAGTTCAGTTATCAGAAGAGACTTGGAGTAAAACCACTGCTCCTCCACATTGAAAGGAGCCTATTGAAGTGGTGCCTCCCTAGGGAGGTGCTTCGGGCATATCCGACTGGGAGGAGACCCCGAGTAAGAACACATTGAAGAGACTACGGTTGGCCTGGGGTCCTCCCAGAAGAGCTGGACGAGGTGGCTGTGGAACGAGATGTCTGGACCTCCCTGTTCAAGCTGCTGCCCCCGAGACTCGACT
>JARVGV010001740.1:23780886-23792364 GCA_031762435.1 Hypsolebias longignatus | reverse complement strand
TATATATATATAAAAACATATTTAAACCAATGCTGTTTTTGCATGAAGGTCAATGACTCAAACTGATTTAGAGCAATCTAAAATGTTATGCTGATATCACCTTTCACTATTAGAGCCTACACCTTGAAAATGCCCTTCTGTATGAATATTTCAAATGAAGATTTTCTTTATCAAAGCTAAAATATCTACACTATAATTATCTAGGTTTGGTTTTGCTAACAATTCAATTTAGTTTATTTAAAAAGCACCAAATCATGACAAAGTTGTCTCAGGGCACTTTACAGGAACATTCACATACGTACAAAAGCCAGTTAGTAAAGTTGTCTAAGGAAGCTAGCAGACAAGTTGAATCTTCACTTCATCATGTCTCCCATCATGATCAAGCACAGTGGCAACAGTGGAAAGGAAAAACTCCATTTGAACAGGAAGAAACCTCCAGCAGAACCAGGCTCAGGACAAGTGACCATCTGCTTTGACCGATGGGTTTGAGAGGAACAGGAAGGAGAGACAAACAACTGAAGGAGTGCCTTTAGCTCATCTATCACCAGGATGAATAAATTGTTTCTCGTGTTTTTGTTACAAGCTATGAATCCAACAAGTTTACTCACCTAGACTGCAATAATGCTTGTTTGTCCTCGCCATCAGATTTGAGCCACTTGAACCTTTTGTTAATTTGACCTTCTGACTGATTCTTCTGTCAGAACGTACACAGAGTCTAACACCAACCTGAGGAAGAGAGCGATGCCAAAATGACTTGTTGAGCATTTGTTAGGGTCATTGTGAGCTTTAGAAACCTTCTTTGTTTCCCTCCACTGTTCTATGAATATATTAGGATCTGCTCTAAGCACATCTTTGGTTCTGACAACTTTTTCTGTCTTTGACCTGGAACACAGATGATGATTTATGAACTGCAGGATGAAATGACAACTATTAATTATAACTTAAATACTGTACTTGTAAAAATGTACTGTGCTCATTAAAACCAGTTTGCATTTACACACTGTTCAGTTAGGAAATGAGCTGCTTGGTCAGGTTTAGTCACCATGAATATACTGTACTGAGAAGTCATGAGAAGAACAGGGTCATGGCTAAGCTGCATTCTTGTCCAAGTTCACTGGAGGTTTTGCAGTCACTTAAGTTTGAGTTATGACAATCAGTTTGCAAAAACGCTTCAAAGCCAAACGCTTTTAATGGCGAGGACGATCTACAATGAGAAGTTCTTGCTCTTCTCACCCATCGTCTGTTTTTTTTTTTTTTTTTTTTTTTCCAAAATTACTGAACTTCTCCTTTAAAATGTCAAACGAAAGCAAGAAGCCCTTTTAAGCTGTCCCCTTCAAGATAACAGATGCAGTTTTCTGTAGAAAAGATAAGTTAAATAGCCGCAGCTAAGCTGGTTATTCTCATAAATATACTTTTGCATGATTTTGCTTGTTCAGCTCACGCGCAGTATCCATTTAAGAATCCACACAGGTGAGCACATGAAAGCCCAGGAATGCACTTTTTTTTTCAGCATTATAAGCTTGTCAATCATTTCTAAAGGGCAGTTATTCAAAAAGCCTACAGGCCCCCAGTAAGAGCCCTGTTTCTTAATAACACCTGGTGTTAAAGGAGATCAGCGGGAGGGTTTGTCAGTACATGACAAGAATGGACACTAATCCCAAGCAATACCCACTGGCCCTGCATGTCTCTTGAGTGGGATAATTGATTCCCACACCCTTCTTAAAAACACGCTCACCCCCTCTTAGACACAGCGACCAAGAAAACAGAGCGTGTTTCATTTTGGCGTCGAGGCAGAGAGGACAAAAGCGGGTGATTTAAAAAAAAAAAAAAATTCCACTTGGAGCTCCTTATGAGAGCTGAACTCGGGGCTGTGATAAGTGTTGTAGGTGGTAGCAGAAATTTGTTTGGTAATGGACACTAATCTCTTTAGATTTTCAGGTGGGGGTACCCCTCTCTGCTGCTACCTGCCTTTCAGTTATTCTTTTTTTTCTGCTTCTCTGACCCCGTTTTAGAAGATAATCCAACTCGACTAAACATAAAAATCATCCGGGAAGTTACTTTTGTTTCAGGTGATCTGAAAATTCGCTTCACATTTGGCTTGAAATGTCATATTTTAAAATTGAGTTCTTCTGGGCACTGAGGTTAATCTGTGCACCAGTGATTCAAACGATAGATTTGAGTGCAGAACCTACATGAGGTTTGAGGTATTCTTTTGGAAAGAGCAACCACCCAAAATCTATTCAAAACATTTCAGTGGTACAGTAGACTATATAGTTTGACAAGTTCAGTACACATGGAATATGTTCTCTGTCCGTTTGAATTAGACAAGAATATTCTAGATGGATGATGATAATTACAAGACAGAGAGCACTTTGATCAAAGTCTTTAAACAACGTTAATCTCACACACAATGAGGCGTTTTGTTTTATATAAAACATCATTAAGAGTAAAGAGCAAAAAGAAATTGGTCTCCCCCTTGTCTGCATTAGCCTCAACCTGACCTTGTCTTGATATCGCTTCCCTGGTGAGGAATGTAAATCGTATCCGTCCAAACCCAGTTACCACCAAACTCCTCATTCTCACCACCTCGACTCCAATGCAGCACGATATGATCGTTTCCATGTACCAGACATAATTTGTGGCTTAGGTCTGGATGCTAACAGTGCGTCTGTGCCGCTCTGCTGTTTCAGGCGTCGAGTGCACCAGCTGCACCCGTTCTCAGGAAAAGAGCAAATTCTGAGGAGAAGAACTTTTATTGTTATGTCTGACATTTTACAACGGTTTTTGAATGCAACTTGCATTATTAGAAAGAGGACACTTGTAATAAAAGCTGTTAAAATAGATAAAATAGTTAGAGGAAACAAAAACGAGATTACCGTACTTTCCGCTGTACACATCGCACCGCCGTATTAGTTGCATCAGTCCAAATATGTCTAAAGTAGGAAGAAAAAAAAAAGACATAAATATGTGGCTTCACTGTATGAGTCGCATCTATTATGCATCACCGCTGACCACCCAGAAAAGTGGGTCGGAGTTGTTCCAAAATCGATTGGCTACCAAAAGGTGGCCGCAGGAGCGTGCACGGGAGGACTTTAGAATTTAACAAGATTAACATGTAAAAACAATTATTTGTTTGCTTGAAATTATAGCAAATGTGTGTCTCAGTTTAACTTTTCCTTAATAAATGCACTTCGACAGTCAAATCAGCTGCATTTTGCCTGGGTGGTTTGGTGAAATGCAGTTGAATTGATGTTTGCTCCAGGAGTTCATGACGGTGTCTCTGTATGGCAAGCCAAGTGTCTCATTAATAGCCACTTTTACCTATTAATCAGACACTTGGCTTACCATTTTACTCAAGCACCCCCTAGTAGCTGAAAATGATAATGTTTAATAAGTCCATGTCAGAATGAATGAAATTGTCAGATCTCAGCCAAAAGTTAGGTTATAAATAGTGGGGGGGGGGTTTAAACAAATAAGTCGCTTCACTGTATAATTTGCAGGGCATGTTAATTTGTAATAATAAAAAAAGTGCTATGTGTTGTCATCTTTGTATGTTCCCATACAACGACAAAATTTGTTCTCTGCATTTAACCCATCACACCTGGTATACACCCTGGTGGAGCAGTGGGCAGCTGTGTAGGTGCCAATTTGGGATTGGGCGTCCTGCTCAGACACCACGAGAAGTGCAATGACCTTGGGATCGAACCTAGGGCCGTCAGTTCAGCCCCATCATATAATTTGCATAGTTTATGAACAAGGTGTGACTTATACAGCAAAAAGTATGGTACTCCTGGTCTTTGTGTGACAGATGACTTTTTATATTTGCACATTTTCAAGTAAAGTCTGATTGAACATGTGGTGGTTTGCAGTTGCATATAAGAAGCAGGTGGCGGGTGGTAAACAACAGCTTCTACATTTACAAAAATGCCATTTTGGTTTGTTTTATTGCCAAAATCACTCAGCAGCCAACTGTTTTGCTAACTCAACTTTACACGTCTTTTACTTTCTTACAAACTGCAACATTAATTTCAAACGGCAGTCAAGCCGTTCTTTTTATTTCCACAGCCGCGTGATACAATCCCTGCATGGTCTCCCAGCAACCTGTGAAACACCCAGCCTGAGATGTGTTTGCAGAATTGCAGTTTTCTATTTACCCTTGAACAAACACAGCCATTCATCCATTTCATTTCGCCGCAGAAAGCGTCTACAATGACACAGCGCAGTCTCAACAGTAAAAATAATGGCGTGGTAGTCGTCTGCGTCAGAAAACCTCAGGTGCATGTGTGGGGAATGGGTCTCGGACTTGACCAGCAGGTGCTGTGGATGGAATGGTAGGAGCTGCTTTTCTTAGCGCTAATGCAACAAGACAGAGTCCAGCTGCAGACAGCACAGCCTCCCTCTCTGCTGATTGTAACCTGGGATAACCCAGAGAAGAACGTCACTTTTAATGAAGAACTACAGAGAAGAAAACACGATGAAGAATCAAGATTTGTTTTGCAGGTCTTAGCAGCCAAAAGCAAACGTTGTCCTCTGATTTAACGCTCAGGGCTGATTGCATAAAAACTCTTTGCCTTGGAGCTTCTTTTTTTTTTTTTTTTTTTTTTTTTTTTTTGCTTTTGTGGAACCTTAGCACCTGTACAACAATCTGAGATCCTTGGGATACAAACTTTGTGGCCCAAGACTCATCTCATGGACTCTGTGAGACTTCAGCTAATGTCAAAATGAGATGGTAAAAGCTACAAATACAGATGGACATCCACTTGCTTCTGAAGGTCTCAGATATTGATTGTGTTGAAACCAATTATCTGTTTGTTTGTTTTTTTATTTATTGTTTGTTTGTTTTGAGCCATCCATCCATTCATTTTTTATTTTATTTTTATTTTTTGCCACTTCTCCATGGTTAGATTGATGAAACACCAAGTCCAAGATGGAAACCAAGACATCCCTAACGCCAGCTTCTCCTGGGAGGTTCCAAGGCAGCCAAGACCATAGAGGATACATCCTTCCAGCGAGTTCTGGGTCTTCTACCAGTGGGATGTGCACAGAAAACCTCCTGAAGGAACGAGGCGTCATGAGCCACCTCAGCTGAATCCTTTCGACGTGGAGGAGCAGCGCCTCCATGCTGAGCTCCTTTCCTCGAAGGCTGAGCCTGGTTTTAATTCATCTGTAACGGTGTCATGATTAAATTTTTTTTTTTTGTGTGTGAATTTTGTTTTAAAATTTGGGCAGCTGTGGCTGAGGGGTTGGAGCAGTCGTCCTCCAATGCATGAATTGGGAGTTGGAATCCACCAGCAGTCACATGCCCAAGTGTCCCTGAATCCTCCATTGCCTCTGATGTGTGTCCCATCTGTGTATGCATGAGATAAAGCTCTGATTAGTCTCATTAGAATGATTTGTTCAATTAGCTTTGTAGCGATATAGTAGAGTGCTGTGTGAATGGGTAAATGAGAGCACTCAGGGGTGTCAAACTCACAAAATGGGGGCCAAAATTAAAACCTTTTTCAAACTAAAGGCCAGAACATTCAAGTTAAGATACCCAGCATTTTTTCTTGGTTGCAGCTTCCTCAACAATCGTTTAATTGGTCCCATTTGACGTTCTCTGTTGCACTTTCAACATCATAATCGAAGATAACTGTAAAAAAATTCAAGTGATAAAAGTATTTTACATTAAATATCATCTTGGGGGCCAGATAAGATGTTAACGAGGGCCACATTTGGCCTCCGGACCTCGAGTTTGACACATGGTACATGTTGTAACTTGATAAGATAGAAAGGTGCTGCATAAGTACAGTCCGTTTACCATTTAAAATATTGTGACAAATCAGAGGTGTTATTTAACCAGCCAAACTTCTGACGTTAAAATCAAACAGTGCTCTTTAAAGATCACCTCAGATCTCTTATGTGTGACATGCAGATTCAAGTTTATTGTCATTTGCATCACACATGAGGTGGAACAAACGTACTTGTGGTCCCAGTTACATTCAAAAATAGCAAAAATACAAAGTTTAAAAAGTGTCAAACACAACAAAGACGATGTTAGACCCTACCAAGACACCCCGATTTAAAACTGTCCATCATGGCGTCTATCAGGGACCGTTTACAGCCGGTATTACCAAGAGGACAGCGGGGAAGATAGGGATGTCAACGCCTGTGGTAATGCCCATCCTGAAGATAAAGTCCAAGCAGAGACTTTGCTTTGTTTCCCATGTTTGAAGAAATCACAGCTGCATGGCTTTGAGAGGGTGATGTTTCTAGATGTGAGTTATTGCGTTATTGCTCTCTCCATGATTTTTCAGTGATTAATGACAGATTATAGTGTTTGAAGTTGCAACAAAACACCACAAATGAGATCAGTGGCATCTGATTCATGTTTAAAAGTTACAAACAGATTCATTGTTTTGCTTTAATTAGTTTTAAACTTCATGTTGGACATAAAAATAATGTCTACCTCTTTGTTTTCTTTCTTGAATTTATTTTTTTTTTTGTACATTTTTAGGTTTTTACTTTCTCTCTGATCAGTTGTGGTTTATTTTTCTTCTAAAGTTTATTTAATTTCTTCTGAGGATACCAGCTTTTATGAAAATGAACTCGCCCTATCTTGAAGTATTCTTTAAAATGTTTCAGGGACATGTTCAGGGCACTCTCTTCAAATTGTCTGTTTCTAAAAATTCAGCTTTTCTGATCCAAAACATTATATTTCCACTCCGATGCTGACATCTTGTGGTGTGCATCCCATTTTACACAATCAAGCCTTCAGTTTGAGGAATTCTGATTTTTTTTTTCTCTCTCTCTCTCTCTTTCTCTCTCCCCCTGATAAATGTTTAATTTATCTTGGAAACGAGAGTTTAAAGTTTTCCGAGTACACCAGGAAAACATTCATGGAGAGCTGAATGAAGTCACGAAAAAAGTGATTTGCTCAATGTTTTTCCTCCACATGATGTTATTGTGGCTGTTTTTTGTCCGGCCGAGGTTGTGTGACTCAGAGCTGTGATGCAGGGCAAGTGACAAGACGCATGACTTGTTCCTGGCGGCCTGACATCACCGGCCCTCTGAGGTCACTGCGAGCAGACAGAGGAACCCTGGTGTCCCTCTGTTTGCTCAGAGGAGGTGAGCTGAACGGATGGACTGCAGAGGTGTGAGCAAGGTGTGAAAGTTACAGTGTGTTTTTGAAAGGCTCTTTTTTTAACTGGCTTTTCATTTCACCCTTCCTCGTTGAGCACTTCCTACGTGTGACCGCTACTTGGTGTTCATTTTTCTATTAAAATTGCTCAAGAATTACTTAATGGGCCTCAATTTTTCCTCATCCAGTGTTACACCTTCACTAGTTGGTCATGGTAAAATAAGAAATCAGACTTTCACTACAAAAATCCTTCTCTTACAATGAACTGCTGCCCTGCAAACCAGCTCTCCTACTTATTTATTTATTTTTTTTACTATTAGTGTAATTAAAAATGCACATGCACAATAATAATAAAATTTGTAAATAATTTGATTTTCAACTTCATAGATAGTTGAAAATAGATTCATAGCTCTAAAATGGTTTAAATCTTTTTTTATCTTATAGATTCCAGTTTGTAAATATAAATAATGAATCTTCATAAACCAGAATTAGTCATGGAGTTCCTCAAGGTTCAGTGCTTGGATCAATATGCTTTACTTTATATATGCTTCCATTAGGTAAAGTTATTGTTATTGTTGTTTAAAGTGCTTTATAAATAAGTGCTTTATGGGCTTCATAAATTGCTTTATAAATAAAGTTGTATTGTATTGTATTGTATGATGATACTCAGTTATATTTGTCCATGAAACCTGATGAATCTAATCAGTTACTTGCTGGATGATCCTAAATTTTCTGGTTTTAAACTCAAACAGGTTTTGGTTTTTGGACCTGAGCATCTTAGGAATGCATTTTTCAGTCTTTCACCCTCCTTGGGTGGCATTAATCTGGCCTCCAGTTCTAATGTTAAAAATCTTGGTGTTATTTTTGATCAGGACATGTTTTTTTTTTTGTTTTTTTATCCCCCCACATTAAAAACGTTACTAGAACCACCGCCTTCCACCTGCATAATATCTCTAAAATTAGAAACATCTAAAAATGATGCAGAAAAACTGGTTCATGCATTTGTCACATCTAGACTGGACAATTGCAATGGTTTGTGATCAGGGTGTCCAAATACTTCTTTAAAAGTCTTCAGTTAATCCAAAATGCTGCTGCAAGAGTTTTAATGAAAGTTGGGAGAGATCACATCTCTCCATTTTTAACTTCTCTCCCTTGGCTCCCTGTCAAATTCAGAATTTAATTCAAAATCTCACTTCTAACCTACAAAGCTCTCAACAACTTAGCTCCGTCTTCTAGTACAGATCTTACTGATCCATATTTTCCTAACAGAGCACTTCACTTTCAAACTGCAGGTTTACTTGTGGGGGTTTTGTTCCTAGAGTTTCCAAAAGCAGAATGGGAGGAAGATCTTTCAGTTATCAAGCTCCTCTCTTTTGGAACCAACTTCCTGTTTCTATCCGTGAGGCTGACACATTGTCCAGTTTTAAGACTTTACTTTTTGATAAATCCTGTAGTTAGGGTCAGCTTGGGTTTCTTGATCTATCCCTTAGTTATGCTGCTGCATGCTTAGACTGCTGGATGATAAACTGACCACATTTCTTCACTATGCTACTGTCGTTACTTACTCTGCTCAACCTGTTTTGTACTTGTGATTTTTTTCTACCCTTGACATGTGTTTTTGTCTTTCTTCCAATAGGAGGCACCTGCACCTTCATCTGGACCTACCATTCTGTGTTCACTTGTCTCTCCTTTCTGTCCTCTCAAACCCAACCAGTCAAAGATGGCCACTTGTCCCGAGCCTGGTTCTGCTGCAGGTTCCTTTTAAAAGGTTTTTTTTTTCTTTCCACTGTTGCCATTGTGCTTGCTCAGGATGGGAGACTGTGACGAAGTGAACACTCAACATGTCAGCTGGCTTCCTTAGATAGAGAACTTTACTGATTGGCTTTTCTATGCATGTGAATGTTTTGGTACCCTAACAACTTTGTTGCGATATAGTGCTATATAAATAAATTAAATTGAAATGAACAGATTAAACTTAACTTTTACTGTCACATAGGGAGCAACCCTAATGAATTCATAACAAAGAGCCATTAATGTGAAAGTCTGTGAAAGAAGAGGTTTGGTGATGTAAAGTAAAAATAGCATTAATGCAAAGTGGTAGTTGTTTTAAATTGATTAGGTAATGATTTCAAGAGAACTTCTGAAGCAAGGCTATAATTGTGTGCAGCTCATAAACAAGTTTGCAACGTGGCTTGAAGGGAATTTACATAAAACCTGATTGGAGCTGTTTTGTTCCAACAAGTTATTTCCAGCTGAGTTATGGAAATGTGTAGGAGTCTTTTGACTCAGTTATTCAATGGAATTTTTAAGAGTGAGAACATTTTCTAAGAATGGAGGAGAAGTGTGCTGGTGCTCATTTTTTAAGAACAAGGGGGAGAGAGTTGGGGAAGACTTAGATGATTATTTGTGAGCAGCAGCATTTCATGCCAAGAAAGAGCACCGAATATGCCATCTTTGCTTTGAGGAGGCTGATGGAGAAGTACAGAGAGGGTCAGAAAGAACTCCATTGTGTCTTTGCGGATTTAGAAAAAAGCATATGACAGGGTGCTGAGGGAGGAGGTGTGGTATTGTATGAGGATATCTGGATTGGCAGAGAAGTATCGTATTTTTTGCTGTATAATTCACACTTTTTGCATAAATTAGCATGCCTGCGACTTAGGCAATGAAGTGACAAATTTATGTTTCCTTTCCCATATTTATAACCCAATTTGCAGCTGAGATCTGACGATTTCATTCTTTCTGACATGGAAAATATTGAACACTACCATTTTCAGCCACTAAAGGGAGCTTTAGTAATATGGCAAGCCAAGTGTTTCATTAATAGGTAAAAGTGGCTATTAATGAGGCACTTGGCTTGCCATACAGGCCACCTTCATCCCACTTTGGAACTCCTGGAGCAAACGTCAAATCAGCTGCATTTCACTGCGCCGCCCAGGCGAAATGCAGCCGATTTGACCATTAAAGTGCATTTGTTAAGGAAAAGTGAGACACTTTTGCTATAATGTCAAGCAAACAAATAATTGTTTTTAGGTGTTAATCTTGTTAAATTCTTATTAAAGTCCTCCCATGCATGCTCCCACAGCTGCCATTTGGTGGCAATTTGATTTTTGGCACATCGGCCCTCATTTCCGGGTTGGCAGCGATGATGCATAATAAATGCGACTTTATATGGTGAAGTGACATATTTATGTTTTTTCCACTTTATTAGACATATTTGGACTGATGCGACTTACAGGGTGATGCGACATGTACGGCAACAAGTACATTATGTTAGACTGCAGAACATGTGTACATGTAAAATGAAAATGCCTGATTTACAGGTTTTTCCCCACTTGATGGCGCTAATCTCATGCCTTCACTCCTCATGTGGAGGGTTTTTGAACATCAGTGGGCCTCGACAGGTTTGGCCTTGTCCAGACAAGTCAGGTTTATCATTTTAAGACCAGTTGGAAATTAGAAACCAGGAGAGCTTCAGTGGAGATGTAAAGAAACAGATTATTTGACTGAAGAGCATCAGAGTTACTGCAGCATGGAGACAAATTAACAAGAAAAATCATTATGAATCAAACAAATAAGGCCTGTTCTGGTTCAGAGAAATCAACCTAGTTTAATAAATCTAATATGCATTTTTTTTTTTTAGTAATAATTTATTTGAACACAGAATTCCAGGATGTATTTTTTTAAGAAAAGTAGTTTTATTCAAATGGTGTCCAGCACAGAAACTCAGGGTTAATGCTTTTTATTCATAATAAAAAATTCTCATTTGATTTTTTTTTAACTTAAAAATAAACATTTTAAACTTTATTCAAGCTATAAAAGGTTAATGGAAATTGCATTTGTGCTGCTTTGTAAAACCTGCAACAATCTTCATCTGACTTAATGAGACGTTTATTTTAATATACAGTAATAACAATAAAATGAAGGAAAGTGCATTAAATGAGCCCCCAGCAAGTTCTTGACAGATAAAAATAGACTTTTTATTTCATGTTTGCGCTGCAGCCGAAGTTTTGCTGTTGGAGTAAACAAGCAAACAGCTGATTGCCCATGAGACGTTTATGCTGCAATTTGATGCGTTTAATGTAAGAAATGTATTTTTTTTTTTTTTTTTTTTTTTTAATAGTCTTTAAAGCATCAGAACGTGTTGTTTCCTACAGTTTTATTAAGAGGGTATTTCTGGATGTGTGTGTGTGTGTGTGGGGGGGGACCTTTTGTTTAAAAAAGGGGGGATTTTAAAAAAAAGCCTCATTTTACATGCATGCAAACAGGCGCAATTAGAGGCCCGGGGACCCCAGTAAAGGGGGGGGGGGGGGGGGGGGGGGGGGGGGGGGGGGGGGGGGGGGGGGGGGGGGGGGGGGGGG
>JARVGV010001740.1:23757659-23759337 GCA_031762435.1 Hypsolebias longignatus | reverse complement strand
ATAGTTCAATTATACAAGATATATATGTTGTGCCATTTAATGCAAAGTTCAAACATCATGTCAGTGCGCCTTTAAATAGCTGTGCAATATTTCCCTCAACTTGTGATTCATGTACCCATCTCTACTTGAGTATTCTGCCCTTTCCTTATCTAAGTAATAAACCAAGCAGTAAACTTGTTCTTACTGTTCTTCCTCTTTCTCGTATTTTTTTCTTTATCATTTCTAAGCTTCAGCTATTTTCATCTCTTGTAAGACTTGTCTTACCTTGCTTGTCTTCATTATCCATCCTTCTTTCCCTTGTCATTTAAATGTTTATGAAATAACTTTGTTTCTTGGCTTGACATGCTACCTAGAATTTCTCTCATTCATTCTCAAGTGAAAAAAAAAAAAAAAAACAACGACAGGTATTCAATCACAGACTAGGGGGTGCAAATCTTTCAGTGTCTGGCGATTTGATTCAATTCAGATTTTTTTTTTTGTGTGTGTGTCACAATTTGATTCAAAATCAGTTTTTGATTCAGAAACTATTTTCAATTCAGAAACAATTATTCTATTGAAATAGTTGTAAATTGTGTATCAGTTATGTTATTGACAAGATAAAAAGATTAAACCACAATGTAAACAAATACAAAATGTATTTAAAACAATAATTTTAAGTTCCTTAGTGTATCATATGTTTTTAATTTACACCAAAACCAGGAACAAATGTAGGAGTGCATACAATTCTGTATTTTAAATTACCAGTAATAGGATAGCTTAGCTGCCTGTCTTTTTCTAAAATAAAAATGTAGGAGCAAAAAATCCATCCATCCATCCATCCATTCATCCATCTATCCATCTATCCGTCCATCATCTTTACCCACTTCATCCTTTTCAAGTCACGGGGGTCACTGGTGACCATGTCCAGTAGTCACTGTTTATATTGCACTAACATTGGCTATATTTTCAAAACCTAACCTAATATGAAATACACAGACTTCACAGTTTTAACCATATTGATTCATATTTGGTAAATATTTAACAAAATTTCAAAACCTGTGCAAATCTGCACAAAAACTCTTCTGAACTGTAACTTATAACTCATAAATTGTATCATTTAAAACTGGCTTCAAGTGATGTGTGTCATCTGGCCTCTCTTCAACATGTTAAAAAGACAAATTACATTAAGTTTGTTGTATAACTTGTCTATACAGGTAGTCCCCGGTTTAAGGCGTCATCGGTTTAAGGCGTTTCACGTTTACGGCTCCACCCCCAGTGACGTCATCGCGCCGTACGTTGCCTTTTTTATGCAGCATTTTATAATTTTTTCGTTTTTTTTTTAGGGTATTTTGTTAACTAACTGCTTGGAAACACATTTAAAAACATTAATACGGCCGTTCGAAGTTGTTTTACATTGAAAAAAACGTGTTTAAAAAGACGTGACCAATCGACGTTTTAGTTTCGGTTTCGTTTACGGCCGAAAATCACGTTTACGGCCGCCAGGGGGAGCAGTTTCGGTTTAAGGCTGAATCGGTATATGGCTGAGCCGTTAGAACGGATCTCAGCCTTAAACCGGGGACTACCTGTAATGCTGTTTTTTTGTTTGCTTCTAAATGTTTTTATTCTGTATTGTGACTGCTGTTTGCTCTATTGTCTGTAATTGTACAGCACTGTAGCCCTACGGTTGTTTAAAGTGCTT
>JARVGV010001740.1:23747659-23755159 GCA_031762435.1 Hypsolebias longignatus | reverse complement strand
CACTTTACTCCCTGTGCACTCCACTGGATCCAGATGTGGAACAGAAATAGTCATGTGTAGGATATGATTAATGAACACTGACTTGAAAAGCAGAAGTCAGTGATTTAACTTTTTGCTAATCCACCAACATACGAAGCTCTTATGTTAGTTTCTCATGTATATAACCTGACAGTGATCTTATTTCACCCCAAACTTCATCTAATGTTTCACTGATGAGTTTTTCTAGTTTTTGACACTGCTGGATCAACTTTTTCATTGTTCGACTCAAAGGTACTAAACTAATAAAATCTTGTTTGCCTTTAAATCAGAACATCTGCAGCAATCAAAGCAGAACATTTTCTCTTTTGAGACCCCCCAAGCACGGAACGTGTCGTGAATGAGGATAAATGGTTATCTGAAAGATTTCTAAAGAGGCGAACCATCAAAAGTAGAGACGTGACACCTGTAAAGCAGCCTTATCCTCTTTTGAAGTGCCTGGATGTATTGTCGAGACCAACAAAGGAATTTTGCCACCTTCGTACTTACAAGAGCATCAGTCAAGCTGGGGTGATAACAAAGGGGAAGGGTGGGGGTGTATGGGAGGCATACTAATGCACTTGACGCTCTAAAGGTGTGCGTAGTTGAAAGCGATGCTGATTTTTCAGTTTGGTTTGTCAGAGCAGCCGCTGATGAGGAGCCGAGGCTGGAAGGTTGATGAGGGGTCATCGTGAAGATTAGCGTAGGCTGCAGAGAGGAGGAGGAGGCAGACATGATTACTCACTGGTCATCTTTTATGTCGCTGTAGCGCTGCAGCAAGAAGGATCAGAATCACAGTTTCATTGTCACATGTGGCCATTTCAAACATGTTTTTTCTTTTTTCATTTATTTTATAAAAGCAGGCTCTTACAACACATTCAGTGAACCATACAAACATTTCAGGCCTCGCTCACTGTCTCCTGGGCCCAACACGTGATTCAACAATTCAAGGATTCAAGATCCTTTATTTGTCATTCACGCCACATGTGGTACATGTGGTGGAACGAAATTGTGTACACGGGGTCCCAATTACAACAACAAAAGTAATAAAATGTAAAAGAAAAACAGTAAGTTCTAAGATATGAACTAAGAAAAACCTTAACTAAAAATACGCTAAGCACTAATGGTACAAAAACAGTGCGCCGAACAGCAGCACGATTGTGATTGTGCTTTGATCTTCAGTCATAAGCAGTTTGGAGGTGTGTAGAAAATAATGGGGATCACGTTTTATTGAAGCATCACCTGAACGATGGGGAAAGCAAAAATTAGTTTTATACATTTTTTTTTCTTCTGCTGGTTTTTCTTTCTCTATTCCCACTCATCTGAACATATTAAAATATGCAGGTGTATCAAATTCACAAATAGCACACCTACAAACACATTTTCTACTAAAATTCTATTATATTCACTTGAAACATAAAGTTTAAATTGTTTGTTTTGTATTAGGAAAAAAAATAGGACTACCTGCTCATCTTGCAGCTGTAGTAGCTGAACCAGGTGCCTAAAGGGTTCGTGTTATTTTAGAATATTGTTTTTGTGAAGTGACCAGTCTTTAAGAAAAGCATAAAACAGCTTGAGCTAAATAAGTGGCTGAAAACAATAAGTCAAATTCAGGATTCAAAGTTCTGGAGGGTGTTTAATAAAACAAATGATACATAGAAAAAAAAATCTATCCGAAACAGGATTTGGCATGAACTAAAACTATCTATTACAACAAAGCTGTTTTTTTTAATTGTTTTGTATTTTCCTAAAAAAAAAAAAAAAAAAGGATGATCAGAATGAAACAGTAACACGTAAATTATTTAACACAAAAACATCAAATGCTTAGAACACCCGTTGTATTTGCATGTCTTGTGTATGTCCCTATCCCTCCATAAGTCTGAGAACACTTTTGATTATTAAGATCATTTGCAACCTAAACCTAAAGACGACCCTTGTATATCCAAATCAGTCTGTGTCACCCTGGACTGAGCCGGTGAGATTGTGTATATCAATTACAAGGTGACTAGCCGAGGCGAGGAGAGGGGTTATCATTAGCAGGGACTGGCGCTGGCCTCTGGTAGTTCCAGTAATTACCTCACAAAGGGTGGTGCTTGCCTTCCCACTGCTTTTCCCACACTGCATTGCAGGCTCAGAATTCCTGTCGGCCCCAGACCTGCAATCTCCTTGGTTTTAGACAGCAAATTACTGACAGGTCCCATTCTTCACAGCACTGTAATTGCTTTTTAGTGCTGTTTTTATTGAGGCAACCCTAACCCCCTTGTCCTTCCCTCTATAAAGCCAAGTGAGTGAGGGGGGTGAGGGGTTAATATAGATGACATTAGTCTCTAATTGGAAGGTCTCAAGCCTCCAGGAAGTTTCATACGTCTGTAGTCATTTTTTTTTTTTTTACATGTCAACATTTGCTGCCTACATGTATTTATGGAATAAGGTTTGTTTTTGACATTTGAATAAAATGCTTCACATTTGCTCAAAATATCAATATTAAGACTCTCACATGTCACACAAAGAGAGGCACCAAAACTTTGGCTACCTTGTGACTTAAACCACTTTGTGTTGTCTTTCCCACCCCTACGTATTATTCTCTCAATCTATTACTTTGGGGAAATAAATAGTCTCAATGTCAATACAAGCTCCAAGCAGAGAAAACATCTCATTATGGGACTTAAGGAGATCCATAGCATTCCTGGCTCTGTCAAGCTGTTCTTCCTTTTTCTCAGTATGGTTACTTTTCTTCGCTAAGAGGACAAATTCTCAACGTTCCTGTGCCGCAGAACCAAACAGCTGCCATTTGAAATGAGCAAAAGGGAAAGAATGGAAAATGGCTGAGGGATTAGAGGATCTAACCAGGATAAAGGGATAGGAGATTCTTGGTGTGATCCAGTTTAGTTTGAAAGATGGAGGGTCTTAACAAGGATTTAAGACTTCAGAATGCATTGTGCCATTGTTTCCATCTTGTGTAGATTCAGCTAGATTGTTTGCCATTTGGTGGTTCTTAACAAGCCCGGAGTTCTACGCATCTTTACGTGCAAGTGAACACAAAATGTGCACTTCCTTTGATAGATCCAGCTAATTATGATGCACTTTGGTCGTATAATCATTACCGGTATTCTGTCTGTTGCATGTCTCCATATTTGTTCTGGAAGCATATGAGAGATGGTCGTAAACTGTTGTGACACCCAAGAAGTTTGGCAAAACCTGCACCACTTTTATCCTGTTCTCCATCCGTGCATCAAACATGACTGCATCCGGACTTGGCGAAGCAGCAACGTGCCCCCGAGGCAACAATTTGCAGCTGACTCGGACAGCGGCCTCATTTGCTCGTGCCCTCGTGCGTCCATCTCACTGTCAGTCTGAGCAGGTTGACACCTCTGACCCTGTCAAGAGTGTCAAATAGCTTGTCAGGGACCTTAGGTAAAGCACAATGACAAGCCTTCTAATGCATTACGAGTGCCAGAGAAATGAGAGACCGTATCTTTCCAGCCTCAAGGCAGACAGGTGCGCCATTGAAAGAGACACACAAACAAACGCACACGCCCACAAAAATGCAAACACACACACTCGTGCATGCAAACTTACACCAAACTGATGGTAGATTCATTACTTGCAGAATGAATGAAATGTGCAACACTGAAAGCGAATGTGTTATTTTGCAAAGATGTGTGTTAACTGTGTTTGCACAGTGCAGAGTCTGAGCTTCAGTGTTCAAACTGCCCCCAATTTTTCTGGCAGGTAAGGATTATCTACATGACCGAGGCAGATATGTTGTCAGCTGCAATAAAAACACTACTGGTACTTGGGCAAGTTTGGGAGCATGTTAGGTCTGTCACTGTGAGGCATCTAAAAGAAACAAAGGGGATGCTCAAAATCAAATTCCCTATGTCTCGTATGCCAGAATGTTGATGTAGCAAGGTGGGATAGTGTCACATAGAATTTTGCACAAATATGATGAGGGAAAACCCCCAAAAATTCAGATTTGATGCTGGCTCATTTGCAATGACACATTTTAATTTACTGCTGATCATTCAAACCAGTCATCAACCCCATAGTACAACAGGTTCATACTGTAATCTTTGATGCCTTCTTTATTGGGATATAGTTGGATTAAAACAGCCAGCAGGGTGGGACAAGCTTTAAAAACTTGTATACAAAGCAAACATGAATCGACTTCAAACCAACCCACTGAGGCAGACAAGAAAGTCTTTCAAAGAAACGCCTTTATCCTCTTTATTGTTTCATCTTGAAGTGGCCCGCCATCACAGCCAATGTGCACGCCTAATGCAAGTTTCAAAGAAAGAGCAGCGTATGCAACAACCAAAATGGCCTTTTAGTTCATACCCTATATGTGGACAAATGTAGGCCATGAGAGGATACTAGAAACCTGAAGAAATCGACCGTGGTAACCTCACGTCCAACTCAGTCATCCTTCAGGAAATCCAGTTCTCTGGCATGGACGTTTAGGTCGATGTGTACCCTCACACCTTGCCAGTTTACCCATATCCAAGCAGTTCCCACTCTAACACTGGGCCCCTTCCGAACCCAAGGGGCCCATGTTCATTCTGAGGAAGTACGTTTTCTAGGAGCTTGTCTTAACCATCTGTCACGGATGTCTCACAACATCTCCACCAGACTCTACATAGAAAGTTCCCGTTACGAATGAAAGGCTCACAAATACATAATAATAAAAAAAAAAAAGATAAATAAATTGAAGTCAGAGGACTGAGACCAGTCTTTGGGCTCGTTTGATGCTGTTCACGTTCAGCTTTTCATTTGAATTTAAAATTGTTACCAGCAATCAGATAAAACTGCTATGCCTCAAATGAATTCCCTTTATTCTTCAATGTCAAAATACTACGCAGTCTAGTTATACAGAAGTGAACAATTCTGTGTGTATTCAGGGCGGAGTGCAAAATTTTATGTAAATCCCCTTAACGACCTTTTCAGGGTGCTGACAATCGCCATACAAAGGTGACTGGCAGGCGACACTGGTGCGCATTTATCCTTTTGCCCCGGCCCGTCTCTCTCTTTAGCGCCCCCTACTGTGAGAGGCGTGGGGTAGGGTGCCCAGTGGGACTTGCTGCCAATGGAGGAAGCCAGCATGGACCCCTCTCATGGCAACGATACAGGTCGTTGTAATAATGTTCGGTTTGTTTCCTGCTTCACACCACCTTTGGGATTTTGCCCGTCCTATAATCCAGTACATGGGACGCAGAGGGAGGCATCCCATGCTTGTCCATCCGAGTTGCAGCCTTGCTTAACCCAAACCGACTCCTTTGTATAGCTCACACTGCAGTCTATTGGTTGTCCCGGGGCCGTTTCATAATGTGCATCTATTATTGCTATTATGATTACTGAACCCCCAAAACACAAACCCCCTAATTAAAAAAAAAAGTTGGTAAAACATTATGTGTAAGTGGTTAAAACTAGCAGAGAAGTTATTTCTAAAGCATTAAAACCACTCTTTTTCTATGTCACTGTCACACACACACACACACACACAGATACACACACACAAGCTTTCCCAAGCCCCTTACTGTGCGTTTTTATTCTTACTAAGCCTTGTCTCAGAGGGGAGTCAGGCCCCTACTGAGACCTTACCCACTTCCTACTGCAAAGCCTGTTTTGCCCCTTGGCAGCCCTCTTCTATTCACAACTTGCTCTTAGACTCTTGAACCCTAAATATACATTGCGTTTTGCCGTAAATGACTCAGGTCATTTGAAATTACACCACATTTGATGGTTTAGTTCCCTTTTTTTTTTTACTGCTGCTGTATACATGTGGCATGCTCTGTTCCAGAGAGGCCTACTTGGACCGCTTGGGTTTTACTGTTGATGTACCCCCATGAGGCTGTGGCCCCCCAGGTGGGCATCTGGGGAGAGACATTTACCAAGAATAAAGAGAAAATCTGAGAGAAAAAAAAAAATTTAAATCCAAAAAAAAAACACAAAACGGAGTGTACATGTGCGCCTGCGTGAGCGAGTTTTTGTATGTGTGGGACATCGTCGTTAGGCGTGTACACCAGCGGTGCCATCAAAATTTGTTTGTTTGTGTGTTTGTGTGTGTGCTTTCAGATGGGTGCTGTGCGATATATACACCCCCCACTACTGTCCTTTTTCTAGTCGTCTGTCCACACGTCACAACTGTCAGGATCTAATGAGATACGAAGACGAAAAGAAGGAAGAAAGCCCCTCAAACGGATATTACCGCTGGGTTAGCCTATGGAGTATACTGTAGTGGATTTAGTGGGACCTCGCGGATCCAAACTGTACATGGTACGTGAATAATTTGGTGATATCAACCCAATAAAGGTGTTTTTTTTCAATGAAATCTCCATATACAGAGGTTTTAAAGTAATAATACTGCATTGCTTTTTAATATGTTTATTTTTATTTGTCATATCTCAAAATGCTCATTTAAGAGCGAATAGACTGTGCATATTTTAAGACAACAACTGTTTTTGTAATTTTTACCTTTTATGCACGTGCGTTCTACTTTTGGTTTTGAATTTTATTTTTAGCTTGTTTTCAATAAAGGTGACCAAACAGTGCACATTTGAAGCAGTTGATCTCAGCTTTTAATGGGTTTTATAATCTTTCATTGTTCAACTGCTATGATTTGTTGGTTTGCACCAGTCTAGCTGGTACCACTGGAAACTTAAACGGCTAACATTTATAAAATATATTCAACCACCCAGCTGGAAAACTTGGATTTGATTGATCATCTACAGTGGTCCTTTAACAATCCTAATACCGGCTGCAGGTTTGAACAGACTGGTGATATTTAATGGGCAAACTGATACAATGTGAGCACAACAACATACAAAATGTGCTATCTGATTTCTAAAAGAAAACTTTTACTTGAAGTAAACTAAAAACAATCTGTTAGAAATGCCCTCCCAGACAGCAAATTTTAACTTTAGTTGTAAGTTTATTTTATTGGTATCATTATTAAAGTGAAATATTTGTGCAAATACACTGATAGTGTTATTTTAGTGTTATATTAAATCATATTCAAGTTATTGTTAAGTAATGAATTTGAACCCAGAGTTCAGATTCTAAGATCAAACTTCAGTTTTTTTTTTAAACTCTAAATTCGAGAAATAATGTAGGATTAAAAATATGAAATAACCCTAAGTTGTACAAATGACTCAAACCTCATTTTATGGATTTATTTATTTTTTTTTTTTTTCTTCATCTTTTTGAATTTGTATTTGCTGTCGCTGTCAATCCTAAAGATCTCAGCACAAGTCAAGCTCACCTTACTGAGGCTGCACAAATGAAACAAATCCATCATGACAACAGTGGAGGTCAAATCAACACATTGTCAACAAAAATGGATTTTGTGCTACAAATAAGTGTTTACTTTTATGTGACAATATGCAATTTCAGCTGAAAGTTTATTATTATTATTATGGATGGATGGATGGATGGATGGATGGATGGATGGATGGATGGATGGATGGATGGATGGATGGATGGATGGAT